>LPNX010432993.1:755029-768260 GCA_001517045.1 Pseudotsuga menziesii | reverse complement strand
GTTCTTCCAATTCATTGAATGAAGATTCAGTGAGATTGAGGCTATTCCAGAGGACTCTTACTGGCACTGCGGCAAAATGGTACATTGAGTTGCCTTCTGCTACTTTTAGTAGTTTCTGGGATTTGGCGAGTGCTTTCCTCAGCCACTTTCAGCTTCCAGTCCGATACGATTTCAGAACAGACTTGTTGTCCACCTTTAGACAAAATAAGGCTACACATATCTCGGACCATATCCAAGAATGGCGGAGGCGAAAGAGCCTTATCAAAGCCACCATCCCTCCTGAGTTTTTATTAGAATGGTTTCTTAAATATTTATTACCCTATATATCTAAGGATGTTTCTACATCAGGAGTGACTAGTGAGGAAGAATCCATACTCAGGGCCCAGCAGTTAGACTTGATTTACTCACATTCTGGGATCTTATACGAGATCATCCCTGAGGCACCAAGGCCTTCTCATGAGGCCGAGAAACCCAAGCCTGGACCCCATGCCGATGGTGTGGTTGGGTCCGTTAGTTCTCCCACTGTAGAGTCTTTGACAAAACAAATTCAAAAATTGTCTGTCAAACAGTCTGCAGCGGAGGCAGCAAAGGCTGCCCCCTCTTCCCAAAATGCAAATGTATTTGGTCAATCTTCTCAAAAGGGCAATCAGCAGTCCGGTGGTAAGAAGAAGAAGGGAAAAAAAGAAGAGGGAAACCAAAACCAAAACAAGCCCAAGCCCGCAAATAATGCTGATGGGGGCAAGAAAGATAAAAAGAAAGTCAAGTTTCCTTGTAAGTTGTGCCAGGGAGACCATTTGACCCACCTTTGTCCCCTCATGGAACAAGCTCAGAAGCTGTTGAAAACTCAACCAACGGCTGTCCTGAAGGATCCCTTTCCCCAAGGACAGAATTATGCGTCGCTTACTGTAGTAGGGGGCAGCCAAGCTGCTCCTGACCCTAATTATATCAACATGGTTAGATCCTCTACTTTGTTGCAAACCAGGAACAAGAACTATGAGAAGGAGAAGGAGACCGAGGAGAAGGGTAAAGTTGTAGCTGAACATTCCAATCCTCTTACTATAGAGAAACCATTGGAAATAATGCCAAAGATACCCAAAGGTATCTTTAAGAAGACTTTGCATAATCCCAATAGGGCTGCTTCCAACTACTCAGTGGTTGAAGATCTAGCTCAAACCCCATGTGCAATGTCTGCTTTGGAGGTGCTTCAGAGTTGTCCCGCCCAGCGGGATGCCCTTTTAGTGGCTCTAGGTAGTATGGACACTTCGAGTCTCACGGCGAAGCTTTGTTTGTCTGATGTCAAAATTTGCCTCCCTTACCATGTAGCCCTAATCATAGATGTTGTCCATGGTGGTAAGACCATTGGACGAGCTGTTGTGGATGAGGGAGCCTCTACTTGTGTCATGTCCCTGGCATGCTAGAAAGATCTAGGATCCCCAGAGCTGGTCCCATCAACCACTTTACTTACTGCTTTCAATGGAAGGTCTTTCCGTCCACATGGTATCTTGCCAGCTTTCGAGATTAAGTTGGTAGGCAAAGCGGTCTCTGTTGAATTTGAAGTGATTGATGCTCCCTTGGACTATAATTTGCTTTTGGGGAGGAATTGGACTTATGCAATGACTGCTGTTGCATCAGCTGTTCTTCGTGTCATGGTATTCCCACATGAGGGCAAGTTGGTTACTGTTGACCAACTTGATTTTACTCGAAAGGGTCGTTTAGAGTCTAAAGATTCTAATGTACCATTGGTTGATCAGGCCAAGCCTGCTCAGAGCTTGGGGGCTGGATTGTATTCATCTTTGATGGGCACATTTGACATCCCAGCCCCGGTTAACTATATCGGTTCCACTAGTGTGGGGAATTCCATCACTTCGGTGGTGGATAGGACTGATCCTTGGGTTCTCCCAACCCCCCAAGAACCGGAAGTGCCCTTATCAGCGGTGGAAGTGGCATATCAAGCTATTACCCAAGCCACTGCTGATCATATTCCAGATCCTCTTTCAGTCTCGGATGATCTGGAAGAAGTCTATATGCCTGCATGGGCAGAGAATTCTTTACATTCCATCGATTGCTTAGAAACTGTTTTACCTTCCGATGAAGCCATTCTGGAAGCTATGTGCGCACGTGAGAAGATATGTGAGGATCTTCGTCACCGGTCTTATTTCCTTCTAGAGCTAAGCAAGATTGAAAACCAAGAGTTTCATGTGAGACTACCTGGGGATGTTGATGTACCTGTGAACCCTTTGCCTAGGGAAGGGGTGTTTGCCGAGGGGAATATGGCAAACATTTCCGCTACTATACCAATCAACATTTCCGTCAACCCAGATGTCGTGGAAAACATCTATATAGGAGCAAACTGCTCTCCAGAGGAGATTGCTATCTATACTGCCCTTTTCAAGGAATTTCGCGATGTCTTTGCCTGGTCATATGAGGAGATGTCAGGCATTGATCCATCTATTGTCCAACATGAGATCCGTACTTACCCTGATGCCAAACCAGTTCGGCAGAAATTACGCCCCGTGAACCCGCGTAAAGCGGCGGATATAAAGGCAGAGGTTGAGAAGCTCTTGAAAGCTGGTTTTATATATCCTATTGCTTTGACTGAGTGGGTATCCAACCCAGTTCCTGTTGACAAAAAGCAAGGGACTATTCGCGTCTGTACTGACTTTCGAGACCTTAACAAAGCCTGTCCCAAGGACAATTACCCCACACCATTCATTGATCAGATCATTGATGCATGTGCGGGGAGTGAAGTCTTTTCTTTTATGGATGGTTTTTCCGGCTACAATCAAATCCAAATCAAACCGGAAGACCAACATAAAACTGCTTTTATTTTCCCTTGGGGTACATTCGCTTATAGAAAAATGCCCTTTGGATTGAAAAATGCAGGGGCAACCTTTCAAAGAGCCATGAACTTTGCTTTTCACGATATAAAAGCCATTGTCGAGCCTTACCTAGATGATCTACCTGCACATTCTCGCAAGAGGATCCATCATCCTGATCATTTGAGGTTGATTTTTGAGAGATGCAGATACTACAAAATTCGCTTGAATCCCCACAAGTGCGTTTTCTGCGTCAAGTCAGGGAGACTACTAGGATTCATTGTTTCAAGCAGGGGCATTCAGGTGGATCCCCTAAAAGTTGAGGCCATTGTAAATCTGCCTCCTCCTTGCACACTCAGGCAACTTCAGAGTCTACAAGGAAAGTCTAACTTCCTTCGACGTTTCATCGTTAATTATGCCAAGATCACGAAAGGTTTCATGCGCCTGCTCAAACAGTACACCCCATTTGTATGGGATGAAGCTGCACAACTCGCGTTCGAGGCATTGAAAAAAGCCTTGTTGTCAGCTCCTTTATTGCTCCCGCCAGACTATTCTAGGGACTTTATATTGTATCTGGCTGCATCGGAGTCCACCATTGGAGTAGTGCTAGTTCAGGAAAACGACAAGCTCATTGAGCATGTTGTGTATTATCTTAGCCATGCTTTGGTTGGGCCTGAGCTTAAGTACTCTCACGTCGAGAAGTTAGCCTTAGCGGTTGTCTATGCTGTACAGAGGTTACGGCACTACATCTTACTAAGGACCACTACTGTAGTGGCGGATGTAAACCCTTTCCAATATGTTTTATCCCGACGCATTGTTGGAGGAAAATTCAACAAGTGGATAGTCATTCTCCAAGAGTTTGACTTAGTTTTCCAATCCGCTAAATCCAAAAAGTCCTTAGTGTTTGCTGAGCTTATAGAAGAATTCCCTACGGAAGACGATGTAGTGATTCAAGATGACTCATTCCTAGATGAGCACATCTTCCTTATAGCCACCTCTGATCCTTGGTACGGAGATATTCTCATATATCTCCAGACTTCAAAGTGTCCTGCCACTTACTCTAGGGAAGACCGACGTAAGTCAAGACTTCATGCTAAAAACTACCTCATAATAGGAGATACTTTATATCGAAGAGGGGTAGATTCTTTCTTCGTCGCTGCCTTACTCATGAGGAAGCGGAGGTTGTCCTAAATGATTCTCACAGTGGAGCATGTGGAGGTCATTTATCTGGGTTAGCAACGGCCCAGAAAATCTTACGTGCCGGTTATTTCCGGCCCTCAATCTTTAAAGATTGTGTGGAAGCAGTAAAGCGTTGTCACCCTTGTCAGCTATTCACCAGAAAGATGCGGTCGCATCCTGCTCCTTTGTTTCCCGTTGTCTCGGTAGGCCCCTTCATGAATTGGGGGATTGATTATATGACATGCAACCCAGCCTCAGCTGGGGGGCACAAATACATCATTGTCGCTATCGGCTATTTCACAAAATGGGCAGAGGCAATGCCTACTTTTAAGGAGGACGGGGAAACAGCAGCTTTCTTCGTTTTCAATCAGATTATTGCTAGGTTCGGTATTCCAAAGGTGATTGTCACTGACCATGGCAGTCATTTCCAAAATAACATGATGACAGAACTGACCACCATGCTCGGATTTCGACAAGAACACTCTTCTCCCTATTATCCGCAAGCAAATGGTCAGGTTGAGGCTGTGAATAAGACTTTAAAGACCATTCTTAAATATACTATTAATACAGCCCGCTCCAATTGGCATATTATGGTATACCCTTCTCTTTGGGCTTATCGAACCAATGTCAAAACTGCTACGGGTTTTTCCCCCTTCCAACTCGTTCACGGGGTGGAAGCTATTACTCCGATTGAATGCAAAATCCCATCTTTACAGATAGCTATTCATGTGATTCCTGATACGACTGAGCTTGAAGAACGGTTGTTACACTTAGAACACCTTGATGAACAGCATAGAGATGCGCTGACCGCGAACCAGGCTCACAAGAATAGGTTTAAAGCTCAATACGATAAATCGGTCAAGCCTAGAATTTTCTCTGAAGGGGAACTTGTCTTGCTCTGGGACCAAGATAAAGAACCTCTGGGGGCAGGTAAGTTCAAGGCCATGTGGTTAGGACCCTATGTCATGTCTAAAGTTTTGAGTAAAGGCGCATATGAATTAATGGATTATGATGGGAATAAGCTGCCTGAGCCTAGAAATGGGCTCTACCTGAAGAAGTACTACGCTTAGGCCTAGCACTTTTTCTTGTATATTAGTGTATGTATTTTATGTACATTAGGTTGTCAGTTTTGTTTTTTATACGATCTGCTGGTGGTTGCAGATGTCTTCCGGAATGTATGTAGGTTTCGCTGATGGCGCCAGCCGTCACACTTGTAACCTGGCTTTGGCAGCATGGGTTATCTATTCTCCCACAGGACAGCTTGTTGCCGCGGGAGGTGCTTGCTTAGGTCCTGCCTCTAATAATGTTGCTGAATATAGGGCGGTTATTGAGCTTTTATAGGACGCGTTGTCACATGGTATTACCCAGCTTGAGGTCCGTTTGGATTCCCAATTGGTTGTTTCCCAGCTCAACTGAGCTTATCAGGTACGAAACCCTACATTGTTACGTCAATTCATGAGAATTCGTTCATTGGAAAGGCATTTTGAAGTTATTACTTTTAATCATATTCCAAGGAGCCAAAATTCATTATCTGATGCATATGCGAATTACATTTTAGATTGGCATCTCACACATAATTCATAAAATATACAGCACACATGTAAAAAACATTTGTAAATAAACTGACAACCAAAAACTCATATATATATATATGTAAATATCTGTTCATACATAGGACAGGTCAAGTCTGATCCGTAGATCCCAAAATATATAAATATATACAAAGTGTGGATCATCATCCATCAAAATGTCCCAAATCTATGCCTGGCCGCCATGGCCGCTAGGACCTGGCTGGTCCCCGTGATGTCTGTGCCTCCTAGCTTCCTCAGCCTCCTCGGCCTCGGTAGCCTCCACCGCCTCTCTATACACCAATACTGCCCTAGCTACCCATCTGAAAAGACGTAGCCATGCCGGTGGAACTCCTACTACAAACTCCTGCATGGCTGCAGGGAGATGCTCTATGCGTATGGTAGGTACTCGCTCGGTAAGCCTGGTCAGCTTTGCCTCGAGTACCTGGATCAACCCAGGATCTCCTCCTACTACAGGACGTACAAAGGTGCGCGGGTGCCCTGCGGGGCGGACCGGTCCAATATCTGCATTTTGACATATGAGTTAGGATTAGACTTGTACATATGTATATATATTATATCATTGGAAAATTCATAAAAATTTAATAATGATAAAAATTAAAAATACTTACCCATCTCTCCCCATGCTCCTCCGGGAGGGAGGACTAGATCTGGATCACCTCGGAAATCTAATCCGGCATATGGAAACTGCTCCAATGTTGGCACCTGTCGTTCCCACCAGGTATAGAAATCGTCATCATACATACTCTATACTATGTCACCTCCTCCGTGACGGAGGAAGATGTCACCCCACCTGCTCAGCCTCGGCTGACGTGGATGTCTGATCTCTAAGGGTATCGCAGGGCTCATGGCTGGAACCCTCTCAAAGAAGAACGCAACCAAGATACTCGCATATCCGAAGTTCTTGCGTCTTCCCCTCCTACAATCGGACAATTGCCTCTTCATGATGGGGGCAATTCCCGAACACCAGTCATATAGGGTACCTCTAAATCAATCCACTGCCACTCTCATCTGAGTCTTGGTGGCCAAGTGTAGTCCTGATGACCCTGCAAGTCTGACAATCGTACTGGCTAGTACCTGTAGTGTGAAGTCCTGTATATCTGAGATGAGAATGCTGCTACCCTTTTTCTGAGTTCCCGGCCTGCAGAATACATCCACATAATTCTAAACACTCAGGGGGTCACCACTCCTGCCAGTGCCCTCCAGGTTCACCGGGGCTCCCCGATGTGATAATCCGGTAATAAAATAGAGATCCTGAGTGGTAAACTCCAAAGTCTCACCCTCGATGTTAAACATCCCAAGGTCATGGTCCCAGTAGTTAACCAAGAACTCTAGTATGCGGACATTGGCCCGCATTGGTGATGTGCAAAAGAACTTATACAGCCCACTATTCCATAAATCTTGAATGGTAGGCGGGCTTTGGAATGCTGCTTGGTCCATTATCTCGTGTTCTCATTCCCTCCACTCCAGCACCATGATGTCCTGACAAAAAACACATAGTTTAATTCAGTAATTCATCAAAAAATTTAAAAAAATTTGAAATCTTTTTCATGCTTTTGTTCATAGCGCAGTATGCACGACTGTCCATTGGGACAGATCACACATCATACGCGACTTCTATATGCAGTAACCCGTGCATCAACCGCATATGCGCGACTCTTATACGTGGTAACCCACGTATGCCCTCTGCCATTTTTTATATTGATGAATTAAATTGAATTAACCTTCAAATTAAAAATTTGTTTGGATGAAATTAAAGAGCACTGGGTGTAGATTTACCTGCAACTGACGGATCTGAATTTCAACGGTCCAATTGTCCACAACGAGCGATCAAAGATAGAGGGTAAAATTGTCCTTTTTGGCTCAAAAAGTGAAATGGTATGAAATGTTTCAATTTTCAAACTATTAATAGAAATAAAACTTTGTAAAGTGGGTCTTTTTCTATAGTTTGAAATGCTAATTGACTAATACCATCATTTTTGTGCCTTGGAACAGGTTTACTTATTATTTCAAAGTGTTGATGCTTCTATAGGGTGGTTTTTGCTCTTTCCAACATATGTTGGCAACTTATCATCCACATTAACCTTAGTATACAACATTTTGCCACGGACTATGGTATTCTAAGCCATTAGTCCCTTGTCTCTACCATTGTTCTTCCGTGGCTAGGATCCCTATTTCATGAATATCATCCTTATATGCCATTGCCAGCCTTTGATACTCATTTCCGTCACTGTTTCAGGCCCATGGGTTTCCTCATAGCTATTTTTCACGCCAAATTGAGCTTCGCATGAATCTCTCTTTACAAGCTATCCCTTTTATAGGACTCCCCACCTTATGGAGTTTCTTTAGGCCCAGGTCTGACTCCTTAAAAATAGACTTGACTACCGAGTTATCTCATCCGTTCAAGCTCGTTAAGAATATGTGAACGGGCATTCGCATGGTGGTAGGTTATCTCTTTCTCGGCCCATGTGGAATAATACGAGAAAGGATCACTCTCTTTTCTTCGGAATTGAGAAGAGTATTCTTAGGTATAGGTTTATCACTTTTCCGGACCTGAGGGACTAAATTTACGGAAAAGGAACACCCGGTTTGAGCTTACTTTTTCCTTTTCGTGCTCTGGACCCAAACATGAAAAAGATTTCGAGTGTACTTTGTGTCTTTGTCATGCTCGTTAAACACTAAAGAACAAAGCAACGAGTTTATTGTTGTAAGCCCCATTTCTCGTACCCAAATGGATCTTTCCGAGTGATCTTGCTTTCCTTCACACTCGTAAAAATCAAGCTATTTATATGTTGTTATTGAAGGAGCGTTGGGTAGGTGGTAATTTAACCTTTTACGGACCTTCCTGACTAAGTACGAAAAAGGTTCACCTTTTCTTCTTCGGAAGTTAAGAGAGTTCTTTTGAGGTTTGTTTTATACTTTTTCGGCCTTAAGAGACTAAATTGGATGAAAAAGGACCCCCCTGGAGTCTTCTTTGGCGTTTTCAGACTCTCTAAATATGAAAGCACCAAGCGAGCATGTACTAGTTCGGGCTCGTTAAATCCACGGATCAGTGTATCAAGCATTATTTTCCCATCTCTTCAAGCTTGTTAAAAAATGAAGAGGGACCCGAGTTGGCTTTCCTGGACTCGTTAAAACTTAACAGGGAAGGAAAGGAAGAAGTTTTCTCTTGTTTTCCGTAATGGCAGCATGTCATCCTTGAACATAGCACTCTTTGTTTTCCGATATCCATGTTTCAGTGTACATCTGTGTTCAGCTATCACTTCGAGTTTTCTGACTCCTCCTCTTGCCATTATACCTGGGGAATATGATCATGTCTCCTACATGGCAGTTAAGTCTAGTTGTCCTATCTATCTGTTATACGCTGCCTTGGGTCATCTCTGTGTCGTGCTCACTGTTCAAGGATTCTTCCCACTATCTGATTTATAGCCTGATCCAATCACTGTTATATCTGTTATCCTTTTACTTGTGTCTACCTTCTTTTGCCCAGTTCCTAGTCACCCTTGTGATCCGTTGGAGGATCTATTGCCTTCCCTATCACAGCATGGTTCAGTTTCAGCACTTCCTGATGACAGAGACCTAGAGTTTGACGGTAGTACCTCTGGATTCACTTTCATCATTGGTGAACTCCTTTGCTTCAGTTGTCAATTATCATCTATTGGTTGACAAACTGTTGAATCCTCTCCATGTTCGACTTCAGCTTACCCTTATTCACATGGCTTGGATTGTACTTGGTTTTTTGGGATCATGTATGAAGACCTTAGTTCCTCACTTATGAGCTAAGTTGCGCAAGACTATGTCCAGTTTCTATCTCCAGCTTCCAGATTTTTGAAGACTCATCATTATTGTATTGTGGCTTTGATCCACCTTTGTACATACGTGGTTTTACCCGTATTATATGATGTACTCTCATATTTTCAAGGAGCTAGTGTTCCAGTAAATTGAACATAGCATCCTCAGATATAGCTTTGTATATGACATTATTATGTATTGGTTTCAGGTACTCCTTCTGCTCCACTGGACTTCTGAGTTTCTCCAGAGTTATATATTATAATGTATTTCGGCCATCATTCCCCTCTGAACTCACACATTAGGGGGAATATGTTATACAGCTGAATGGCACCTCTCCGTCCGAGTGCTGATATCCCTCATGTCGGCACACAAAAGGACACTTATGGATAGAGGTTTTCCCATTTCCACTATACCTTGGCTCATCAGAAAATACATTGCCTATATGCCCAGCTGATTACTTTGCCATTTTGTGATTTTGAGTTGCATACGCGACTATCTCTATTGACATGTCGTGCGTCATGCGCGAGTCTCATGTTTAGCAGGTCGCGCATATTTGTATGCACGGGTTGCCTTTGTATAGAGTCGCGTATCATACGCGGGTTGTCTTACTACAGACCCGCGTATGCCTTCCTCAAAATTAATATTTAAAAACATGAGTTAATGGGAGATTTGTTTACTCATTTACCTTAATCCCATTAACTGTTATAACCTCCCTAACCTTCGAGAACTGCCTCATTTTCTTCAGATAAATAGAGGCTTTGGGGAGGGTGTTAGGGATATAATACTTGGAGAGCAAAGTTATGCTGGTGGATTGTCTACAGAATCTTTGGAGCAGAGAAACTCAGAGTCCTTTGGTGACAGAGGAGTCCCTTGTTCAGACATTGGGTTGTAACCTAAACTCCCTCTATTATTGTTAATAAAGCAGAGAACTTCTTCCATATTGTGTTTCATGTGTTGTAGATTAGTAAATGTTTACATTTCATTATAATATATGATTTTCCTAACCTGCATCTTTATATATGAATCATACTGTATTTGGAAGAATCTTTGTTAACAGGTGAAGGAGGAACTATCCTGGAGACTTTGGAAGAAGAACAAAGGAGGAAGAAGATAGCTTGGATCAACCTTCGTTTAATACAAGTAAGTCCTGCTACTTTCCTATTTCCTGTTTTGTACTTTCATAAGTCAAATTGTCTGCAAGTGTTAGAGTATGTTGGTAACCCCCAAACCTAGGTTATTAGGTGAATTATCCATTACAACACTCATCCAAAAGTTGCTTCAAGAGTTGGGGCACTGATTCGATGAACTTTTCATGCGTATCTGTGACAAATATTTCTTTTTCCTCAGCGACTGTTAATATGTTCCTTCGTGCGTAATTTTGTAGATAGTTTGCAATTTTACGTTCCCACCAGTCCTTAATCTCCTGCTCTGTTATCATATGTGAGCATATATTTCAGTCATGTACTACCGGCAACGGAACCAATGTTGTAATCTCACAGATCACATAAGGTTACCAATAATACATACTAAAACATATATAAATATAAATCAGAGACAAGAAACAAGAACAGGTAAGATAAACAGATTATATTATTCCAATGAGTTCATACAAGGCAGAGAATTGAACTGAGTTCTCGTTTGGCTCAACAGGCTAATATATACAATTTACAAACAGTTACAAAATAACTACCTATCGGTTCGGTGAACCGACATGACTTTTAGTTAGCCGACCTAATCTTCTGGTTTAGTCAGTCGACCGACTTAGTTGGCTGATTGACTAAGTCGACCCATTGACTTAGTTGGTTGATCGACTAAGTCGGTCTTCGTTCAAGTCGACTTGTGTCGACTTGCTCCTTCTACAAAATATATGCCCTCGACATTCAATTCCAGTGTCTTGCCCTGAAGGTCAAACATATGTAGCTCGGGATCCCATAACCTCACCAACATTTCCAAAAGTTGAACTTGGGATCGCATGTTTGACGTTTGGTAAAATTTCAATAAACCACACCTTTGAAGGGAATTTAAAGTCATTGGATCCCTTGATGCTACTCTAGCCATGTCTTTGTTCTCCCTCTCCCTCCATTATAGGACCATTATTCCTGCAAAACAATTTTTTTTGGCCATTAGATATGTAAAAACAATCATTCTATATGACTCACAACTGTCTGGTGGTGACAACGTGTGTCACTCGTGGATTCCCCATTACACACCTGTGGTTAAATCGTGAACTTGCAATTTTTTAAAGAGTTATCCGCAAGTTCCATGTGGTGCCCATATAAACTTACCAAAAGACATCAAATTTGCATAAAGATCAAAAATTGAAAGCATGAAATAAAAGAGAAAGGAGAGGTGATCTACCTGGAACTTTCGGTTTGTAAATCCGTCCACTGATTTGAGCACACGAGTCGTTTGAAGATCAAGGGAATTTTTGCACTATTTGTGGTAAAAACCAAATGAATTGTGTTTTGACCAATTTTTTTACTATTTATAGGAAATATTTCAAAAATATTACCCAAATTACTATAGTTTTGGTCAATTTCCTTTTATTTGGACTAATGTTTACTATTATTTATTTAGCTTTCTAGGTGAGAGATAAATTTGGAGCATATTTCCTTTGCATATAGGATAGGATTAGGTCCCTTTTCATTGTGCATCTATACCATATCCCCTTATAAAACTTAGGATCTTCATTTTTATCCATGGACTATGATTTGCAACCACTTTTCCCCTTTAAACATCGTTGTTATTCCATGGTTTAGAGATTACCTAACATGGGTTACCCTAGCTAGAACACTTATTGTCGATTATGGTACCCATGTTGCAGATTGCCAGGTTATGAGATCCTTTGTAGTTGTTTTTCACACAAAAATGAACCTCATATCGTATCTTTTGCTAAACTACCCTTGGTTATAAGGCTCCCGTCATATGGAGATCTTCAAGCCCCGATATAAATCCTTAAACATGACTAGATAGTCAAGTTACTTGTTCTTTCAGACTCGTTAAAGGAAATGAAGGATCATCCATAGCGGTATAAGTTTAACCCTTTTCCGGACCCTATGGATTACTTACGAAAAAAGAATATTCTAGTTCCTCGGAAGCTAGAAGAGTATCTTCAGGTATAGGTTTATCTCTTTTTCGGGCCTAGAGGACTAAACTTACGAAAAAGGAACCTATTTGAGCTTACTTTTTCTTTTTCATGCTCTGGATCAAACCATGAAAAATATTTTGAGCATTCTTTATGTCATAGTCATGCTCGTTAAACTTTAGCACAAAGCATCGAGTTTATTGTTTTTTTCCCATTCTCGTAAATAAATGGAATATTTTGAGTGATCTTGCCTTCCTTCACAATCGTGTCGGTTTTAAGGAGTGTCGGTTTGGTGATAGTTTACCCCTTTTTCAGACCTGTTGGGATATAATAAACCCACTCATACACTTAGGATAAATAATTAATCAATATTGATTAATTATTCACCCACTAGCTTAATTAGTTGGCATCCACTTAAAGTCAATGCATGCCATCCATATCCTAGGAATGATTTATTTCTGATTCTGGGTTCCTCTAGAATTAGTATGCAGTACCATATAGCAGATTCTGCTTTTTCTGCTTTTTCTGCTTTATCCTACTTTTCTATGGATAAGATAAAAGCTAGTCAACTAGGAAACTGGGTGCTTTTGTTTCCAACCCATCTTCCATTAGTTTTTCTCCATTAGCATATTATTTCCATCTCCTTGACAACTCACTCATGCTTTTGCCAACTCGTGAGGTGCTTGGTAGATTGGAAAGTGCTTTAAGGGGTTTATCATAATTAGTAAGCCTACTTTTATGAGCTAGCTTGAGTTGTCTTCATGCAACTC
>LPNX010432993.1:733083-753725 GCA_001517045.1 Pseudotsuga menziesii | reverse complement strand
ATCGGGAGAGCTCGTTGGATGTGGAATTTGATTCCGCATCCAACGAGTACCCACACTGCATACTTTTGATGGACCCCGCTACCCCAAAAACAAGAAATAACTGAAAAAACATGATGATGACATCATCATCATGTTTTTTCAAGTATTTCTTGTTTTTGGGGTAGCGGGGTCCGTCAAAAGTATGCATTATGGGTACTCGTTGGATACGGAATCAAATTCCACATCCAACGAGCTCTCCCGATCGAAATTTGAGTAAAAACACAATGAGATATGTCTAAAATACGAACAAAAAAAGTAGTTTTTTTTAATGACAAATATGTCAATTCAACCATTATGGTTGACTTATTTTATTGAAATTCTATTGGTTCTTGAATTCCAACTCACAAAAACTTATTTTGGCACGTTTTCTTATAAGGCCCATTTTAGACCCCAAATTTCCTCTAATGAATATTCCTCCAAACATCAGCATTTAGTTTGGAGCAGCAGCAACACCAGCAGTTCAACATTTTTGGTATTGCTTTTCATGTCCTTCTTGAGGGAGGATTTTCCCCTTGAGGTTTTGCCTCTTTCCTCATTTCTTTGGACAAGATAAATTGTAAAAGGGTGACCATAGCTTTATTGCTGGGCCCTATATGCATATATATTTCTGATTAGTTCAGGAATATCATCATAAAGTCAGGCTTATAGGGGGGTGTTGGGATATAATAAACCCACTCATACACTTAGGATAAATAATTAATCAATATTGATTAATTATTCACCCACTAGCTTAATTAGTTGGCATCCACTTAAAGTCAATGCATGCCATCCATATCCTAGGAATGATTTATTTCTGATTTTGGGTTCCTCTAGAATTAGTATGCAGGACCATATAGCAGATTCTGCTTTTTCTGCTTTTTCTGGTTTTTCTGCTTTATCCTACTTTTCTATGGATAAGATAAAAGCTAGTCAACTAGGAAACTGGGTGCTTTTGTTTCCAACCCATCTTCCATTAGTTTTTCTCCATTAGCATATTATTTCCATCTCCTTGACAACTCACTCATGCTTTTTCCAACTCGTGAGGTGCTTGGTAGATTGGAAAGTGCTTTAAGGGGTTTATCATAATTAGTAAGCCTGCTTTTATGAGCTAGCTTGAGTTGTCTTCATGCAACTCCTTTTTCCTTTATAAGGATGTATTACCTATGTAATAATATCAATTATCATTTATTGATCATTCATTAATGTGTGTTCATTAATTCTTCTTCTTCTCTCATTATGTTAATTCTCTACAATTCTCTGTGAGGTTAATTGTGTGCCTAGATCCTTAGCCAGTTTATGAAATTCCTTATGCCATCAAGGCTTTAGAATTTCTACAAGACCTTGCCGAATAAGTACGAAAAATGTATACCTTAGTTCTTCAAAAGCTAAGAGAGTTCTCCTTTGTATTGTTTTATACTTTTACTAACTTAGGAGACTAAATTTACAAAAAATCACCCCCCCGGAGTCTTCTTTGGAGTTTTCATACTCTCAAAACTATGAAAACACCGATGAGCATATACTAATTCGAGCTCGTAAAATCCACAAATCAATTTCATATCAAGCACTATTCTCTCTTTTCTTCAAGCTTGCTAAAAAATGAAGAAAGACTCGAGTTTGATTTCTTGGACTCGTTAAAATTTAACAAAAAAGGAAGGAAGGAAATGTACTCTTTGATTATAAGTTTGTTGGAAGCAATTCATCCTTGTACAAAGCACTAGTTTGAGTCTCCCGATACTCATGTTTTAGTTTTTCACTTACCAATTCAACTAACACTTTGAGTCACTACTCCTCCACTTGTCCTAAATATATGGGGAATATGTCAATGTCTTTTACATGATAGATAGGTCTATTTGTTCCATTGAAATTTTAAATCTTCCCTAGGTCATCTCTATGTTGTGCTCACTATTCAAAGGATATTTTCCCCTGTTTGTTCATCATGATCCCTATCATTTTCATCTCTGAGATTATCCTATGTACATATTCCCTTATCCAGTCTACCAATTACTCAGGTGACCTATTGAAGGATTCATTTCCTTCCTCTTTGCAAAATGGCTTCCAAATAGTACCTCCTGCAAAAGAAGACCTAGAGTTTCAAATATAGTACCTTAACTAGAATTTCGATGGAATTTTAGTGAAATCCTCTTCATTGGTTGTCAGTACAACTTTTTAACTGGAATTTCAATGGTATCCTTCCATGTTCGACTTCAAATAATGTATTCACAATTAGGATACATACTGATTTCTATCGAATTAGATGAATACCTTGGGTTACAGCTTATATACCCTAAGTTGCGCAAGATTGTGCCATGGCTCATGACATTGTTTCTAGCTATTGAAGATCTATTATTGTAATCATGTGCCTATGATCCACCTTTATAAAACATATGTGGCCTCGTTTCCCGTACTATATGATGTAAATGTATCTTGTAAAGGAGCTAGTGTTCCACATTATTGAACATGGCATCCTTGGTGATGATGTTGTAAATGACCTTGATTTGTTGGTTTCAGGTACTTCTCTGCGACCTTAATTCTGATTCCTCTGAGTTAAAATATTGTAATGTATTTTGGACATCGTTACCCTCTAGACTCACACATTAGGGGGCATCTGTTATACCATGAAATGACACTTCTCCGTCTAAGTAATGACCCCACATAGGTCAGTACACAAAAGGACATATGGATTGAAGTGACGCTAACCTTATAGATGGATGTAATCCTTGATACATACTCTATGTTTCAGCATTACTCCTTTTTGAAAATGAACTTATCTTACACTCGCAGGTTCTCTTATAGTAACTCGTGTGTCACTCGTGGATCACCATATGTTCAACCCACGAGTTATCTCTAAGAAGTTGTAGTCATGACTTTACTGAGTCACTCGCAAGTTGCTCCACATAAACTCGCGAGTTTCATCAAGATGAGTTTAAAAATAAAAACATGATTAGGTTGAGGAGATTGGGCTTTGTTTGGAAACCTCCCCAACTTCCCCACCCATCCCAAGCCTCGAATTCCTTCTCTCCAAAGAAGTATAAAAAGAGGGGAATGGTAGAGGATTGGAGAGGCAAGTTTTGAGAGCAAGATTATTCTGGAGGATTCTCTTGGAGATAGGAGTAAGAAGGACTCAGGTTTTTCTCTATAGAAGAAGCTTGTCTCAGACAAGATTTTGTAATGTTTCTTGAACTTCATCAATAAAGAGTGTTTTTCTTCTACTATTTTCTTTATGCAATGCTTTTATTGTTATGAGTTATGATCTATGTTGTTATTTGTTTTCAAATGCAATTAATATATGTTCATGTCTCTTTTAATAAACAATAGAAGATACTGTGAGGAAATATAAATATTTGTTACAGGTGTTGAAGATCAGAATGCTTGGAGCATTGGAGAGGAAGAGTTAAATCCTGGATCAACCATCCAAAATAAGGTGCATGTCCTATTATCTCTAATTCTATGGTATATGGTTCTAAACCCTAATTTTCTGCAAGTCACACATATAGTATGTTGGTGACCCTTTTCCCCAAGTCATAAGGTAGATATTCCCTAGAAACATCCCCCTAGTAATAATATTCTTGAGTGATCGACCTACCTTCACGGTACACTCATCTAATGAACTGGATTTTTCCTCACTCTATTCGGTGTTCATCGCGTCGTCAAATTTTCTAGCCTTACAGGTATAATTTTTTCAACCTCGTCACCTAATGTGGATCGATTGGCAATCACAATCCCATCACCTACCATAGTCATCGACTCAACTAGAGTATTTTAAGAATGGCTCTTCCCTTACATCTGACCATGGGAGGCCCCACCTACCACCATGTCAGAATGGATCTGCCCTTACATCTGACCATGGGAGGCCCCGCCTACCACCATGTTAGAATGGCTCACGAAATCATCACTTCCTCTTGGAATGTACCTCGATCTAGAGAACACCAATATTCTCCCTAAAGTACTCAAACTTCACTGTGGCTAATGGATTGGTCAACACATCAACTATCTGCTCGTTCGTCACAACATATTAGAGCTTCACTGCTCCTCTCTGCACCACATCCCTGATATAGTGGTATTTGATCTCAATATGCTTTGACTTGTCATGGAAAACTGGGTTCTCCGATAACTTCACACAACTTTAGTTGTCGCAATATATACAAGTAGCATCATCAAACAAATCAGATAGTAGCTTCCTCAGCCACACTGCTTCACAACTAGCGAAAAACCTGTGACATACTCTACTTCGGCTATACTTAGTGCCACACAGGATTGTTTCCTGCTAAACCAAGAGATCACACCTGATCCCATACTGAAGCAGCACCCCAAAGTGCTCTTCCTATCAATGGAACTGTATACCCAATCAGAATCCACATAACCCTCTAGGTTAATATTCTGATCCACCTCATACTTGAGCCCATAATCAACTGTACCCTTCAGGTACCTCATAATATGCTTTGCAGCAATCAAGTGAACATTTTTTGGATCCGTCAGGAACTGGTTCAATGTGTTCACAGGACAACAAATATCAGGTCTTGTATTCGTCAGGTACATCAAGGACCCAATCATCTGACAATACATCGTAGCATCAACCGACTCTAATGAAGCATCACTCAATAGCTTCAGGTTTGAGGCCATAGGTGTGGTCATGGCCTTGTAGTCCATCATCCTAAACCTCTTCAGGATCTCTATTGCATACTTCCCTTGGCCAAGGGATATTCCATCTGTATTGTGCCACACCTCCATGCCTAGAAAGTAATGCATCGTACCCAAGTCCTTTATTTCGAACATGGAAACAAGATTCCTTTTTTTATTAGCAATCAACCCATCTTCACCTATTACAAACAAATCATCTACATATAGTAGGAGTATCACTGGGTTCCCTTCTTCAACCTTGTAGTAAAGGTTGGAATCCGCTTTACTCTTGGTAAAGCCCAAACTGGATAGGAAGTTGTCAATTTTGTCGTACCATGTCCTAGGTGCCTATTTCAAACTGTACAAGGCTTTGTTCAACTTACACACATGATTCTCCCTGTCATGTGTCTCAAAATCGAGTGGATACCCCACATACACTTCCTCTTCCACTACACCATTCAAGAAGGCAGTCTTGACATCCATCTGGTGTATCTTCCATTTCATTACTGCAACCAGAGTAAGTATTGATCTGATGGAAGTGTATTTGGCTATGGGTGCAAAATTTTCTTCATAATCTATTCCTTCTTTCTAGGAGAAGCCACAAGCCACAAATCTTGCTTTATATTTCTCTATGCTGCCATATGCAGCATGCTTGATCTTGTAGATCCATTTGGAAGTCACAACAGACTTCCCTTCTGGTATAGGAACAACATCCTAGACATCATTCTTCATGATCGACTGGTACTCCTCGATCATAGCATCCCTCCATTCTTTCTTCTCTATCGCTTCTTTATAGTTGGAAGGTTCTTTATCAATGATGTCACACAATAGGGCTACATAACCGGAGCAGGACCTGGTTCTTTTCCTCTCTTTGTGTATCTCTTCTGGAGACCCATATCTTTCTGCACCTTGGATAGCCTCTCATACCCATGCAAGTTTCCTCTTGTGAGAATTCTTCTCTTGGGGTGGATCTGAAGGTTCATGTGGTTCTTCTATTTCTTGATCTTCTTCTTGGGTTGCATCATTCATGATTGTGTCTTTGATTTTGGATACTTCTGTTTCTTCAAGTTCTTCAACAAGTATCTTTCTGGATTTGTTGTAAGCTGAGTCTTTGTCAAATGTTACGTCCCTGCTGATGTCAATCTTCTTGAATCCTAGTAAATATATTCTTCTTGAGATTTCACTATATCCCACAAATATACCCTTCTTCCCTAAAGGATCTAACTTTGTCCTCTTTTCTTTTAGAATGTGTATGTACTATGGATAGCCAAATATTTTGAGATGACTGACTTCTGGTTTCTTGCCAGAGAATACTTCTTCAGGTGTTTTGTGTTGAATTTTAACGGTTATATCAGATCTTAAAACATTTAGCATCATAACAGCATAACCATAAGACAAAATATCACTGAAATATAGACAAGCACAACCACACAAAAGGAACACAAAGATTTATCCTGGGAAAACCCTAATGGAAAAAACCCAACAAAAAGCTTCCTCAATATAGATGCCCCAAAAGATAAAAGATAAAACTCAAAAGACTGATCCTCCTCCTTCTCCTGCTACAACTCTTTCTCTCTCTCTCTCTCATGCGCTACACCAGTGAGTGTGAGTGTGTTCAAATGAGAAGCACCTCACCTATATTTATATTCTTTGGTTCACTTAATAATTGATTCAATTATGTAGGCTCGAGTAATCCTAATTTAATCTTGTAGGCTCGAGTAACCACAAATGGAGTACTAATGACCCAACTTACAATGGAGGAGACTTCCTCATGACTCTTATTAGTTCTCTCGATTAGAAACATCAGGGTATAAATAAATACAAGTGATTCTCCTGGTAGGAACATCGAGGACCACTAAAAATACATATAGAATATTCTTCGAAGTTACAATAATTCAACACTCCCCCTTAACGAGAAGGGTATTCTAAAACAACAACAACAGTAGGAGAGAGAGAAGGCATCATCAACATCATCAGGGTGATACACATACAAATCATTAGAAGATTTTCAACATCATATAGTCTTCATCTTCAATTTCAGCAGTAGCAATACTTTGACTATTCGATCAACAACATCATCAGCAACACTTTGACCTTTCGATCAGTAACAACATATTTAGCACTTTGACTTTTCGATCAGCAACATCATCATCATCAGCACTTTGAATTTTCTATCAACAACATCATCATCATCATACTTCAAACTATCGATCAGCAACATCATCATCATACTTTGAACTTTCAATCAACATCATCATCATCATCATACTCTTATCTTTCAATCAGCATCATCATCGTCATCATACTCTAATCTTTTGATTAGTACATCATCATCATCATCATACTCTGATCTTTCAATCAGTACATCATCATCATAACACTCTGATATTTTGATCAGTACGTCGTCATCATCACACTCTAATATTTCGATCAGTAACATCATCATCAGCAACAACCTATAATCCACAACATGAAGATGAATGTCTTTGGATCACTTTTGGACCTAAATCTAGGGATGATACAATCCTACTACATTCTCGGGGACCAAAGCCTCCAGATACCTTTTTGAACTGAAGTTCAAGGATGATACAATCTTGCCACATTCTCGGGTAGCAAAGCCTCCAGATACCTTTCTGAACCGAAGTTCAAGGATGATGCAATCCTACCACGTTCTTGGGGACTGAAGTCTTCGGATACCTTTCTGAACTGAAGTTCAAGGATGATGCAATCCTACCACATTCTTGGGGACCGAAGCTTCCGGATACCTTTCTGAACTGAAGTTCAAGGATGATGTAATCCTACCACATTCTCAGGGACTGAAGCCTCCAGATGCCTTTCTGAACCAAAGTTCAAGGATGATGCGATCCTAACACATTCTCGGGGACCAAGCCTCTGGATACCTTTCTGAACCAAAGTTCAAGGATGATGCAATCCTACCACATTCTTGAGGACCGAAGTCACCGGATCCATTCTAGACAGATGTCCTAGGATGATACAATCCCTCTTCATTCTTGAGGACTGAAGTCATTGGATCACTTTAGGACAAGTGTCTAGGGATGATACAATCCCACTGCATTCTCGAGGACTGAAGTCACCGGATCCGTTCTAGAAAATTGTCCTGGGATGATATAATCCCTCTTCATTCTTGAGGACCGAAGTCACCGGATCACTTTAGGACAAGTGTCCAGGGATGATACAATCCCAGTGCAACATCACTACTCCCCCTTTCGAGGAAGGTCTTTCCGAACAACACCAAGCTTGTCTCAAAAGTGTTCAAACTTTACCCGAGATAGAGGCTTCATCAACACATCAGTGTTTAATCTTCATCTTGTAACATCATCATCTGAACCATCATCATCTACATCTTCAGAATGTGAATATTGAACTATAACCATCTGTATCTCCAGTATGTGAATACTGAAAGCATCATCATCTCTATCTTCAGTATAGAAATACTGAATCACCATTATCTGCATCTATAGTATGTAAATACCAGATTTCAATGTGCTTTAATGGAACACGAGGTTCTCTGTCGTCTTTATACAACTCTGGTTATCACATAGAATCACTGTAGTATCCATCTCCAAGTCAAAGAGACCTGACATCAGCTTACGAATCCATATGGATTCACAACTAGTAGAGAAAGCTGCTATGTATTCTTCTTCATTCGTGCTAAGAGAAACACTAGACTATTTCCTGCTAAACCGTGAACTCATAGCAGAGCCCAGACAATAACATCCACCTGATGTGTTTTTTCTGTCTGAGACACTTCCATCCCAATCTACATATGTATAGCCATACAATCTATAATCATGGTTTCCGTCATAGTATAGACCAAAGTCTATAGTCCCTTTTAGATATCTCATCACATATTTTGCAGATATCGGGTGAATCGGTCTAGGTTGAACTAGATATTGACTCAAGGTGTTCACAGTAAAGCAAATGTCTGGTCTGGTATTTGTTAGATACATCAATGAACCAATAATCTGTCTGTATTGAGTCACATCCACTAACTCTGATGAGTCATCAACTAACAACTTTAGGTTGGAATCCATGGATGTGGCCATGGCTTTACATTCCAACATATTGAATCTTTTCAATATATCTACTGCATACTTTCCCTAGTTGAGATATAATTCCTTCTAAACTTTGCCATACTTCTAGACCTATGAAATAATGCATTAACCCAAGGTCTTTCATCTCAAATTCTTCAGCGAGCTTCTTCTTGCTTTCCTTAATTTGTTTCTCATTCCCTATTAGAAATAAATCATCCACATATAGTAATAGTATGACAGGTTCATCTTCTATAACCTTGTAGTAAAGGTTAGGATTGGCTTTACTCTTGGAAAATCCCATGCTCGTTAGGAAACTATCTATTCTTCCATACCAAGCTCTGGTAGCTTGCTTCAGACCATACATGGCCTTCTTCAACTTGCACACATGAGTTTGTCTATATTCAACTTCAAATCCTTGTGGTTGTTCTATGTATACTTCTTCTTCAATCACACCATTTAGGAAGGTTGTTTTCACATCCATCTTATGTAAGTCCCACTTCATCATGGATGCGAGTACCATGATAGTTCTAAAGGAAGTGTATCTTGCTTCCTGGAGCAAGTGTCTCTTCATAACTAATTTCCTTTCTCTGAGAGAATCTTCTAGCCACAAATCTTGCCTTCCATCAGCAACATGTTTTGTCTTGCAATTCCACTTGGAAGATACCATGCTCTTGATTTCCAGTTTGGTTACTATATCCCAAACATAATTTTGGTATTCTTCCATCATTCTGTTAGGTCATCAACATATCCTAGTCTTACGCATTCAACCTTGAAAGTTTGAACCCACTTTACTCTAGGTAAAGTATCGGTCTATCAGGAAGCTATCCATCATGTCATACCATGTCAAACTTAGAGATCTTCTGTAGTCACTCCCCCTGAAACAAAGCATCATATTCCCTCTTCATTTTGTACTGAAATGATAGGTAGCATTCTCTGCTACTATGTATCTATCTCAGTTTTCCAAGATCCCTTTATCTTGAACTTTGTCCAAAATTTCCTCATGCACCCATCTATGAGCTTGTTGTCTTCTATAGGTTTCCATCTTCAACCTTGTAGCAAAGGTTAAAATATTCATCACTCTAGGTGATCTATCAAGCTCCTGGATGTGCTTTTCTATGGGTTCCTTCTAATCTCATACAAATCATATTATGTACAGGTGGTTCTCTGCTCGATATATACCTCTACTGGAGAAGTGTGTATGGTCAATAGAGTATATCATGCCATAGTCTATTCTTTTTTAGGCAAACCACGAACCTTGATTTGTACACTTGTTCTTGTAAATCCATATGGAAGACACTACGGACTTCCCTTCAGGTCTCGAAACCATATTGTAGACATCATTCCTCATGATCAACTATTACTCTTTGATCATAGCTTCTTTCATAGCCAGAATGGTTAGCTTCAATGATCTTACCCAACCTTGTTACACAACTAGAGTGTGCCTAAGGCCTCTTGGAAGTCTCGCCATACTTTTATTCATCTTGATTTGTCTCTCGTACCCAAGGTATTCATCTTTCGAGGTGGATCTACCACTCTCTGAAGCTCTTTCTTCCGTCATGGTGTATCTGACCCTGGGAACCTCAGATTCATGTTTATTGGAGTTAATCTTGAATTGTCATCACTAGTTCTTCGGAACAAGTCTCATCCTTATTTTCTTGTAGGTTTTTGTACAGGACCTTTCCTACAAGTCAAATGCACCAGTTGCATGGTTAGAATCATTTCATATGCATAACGACAAATTCTTATGAATCTTTCAACTATTTATCCAATATGACATCATTGATATTGTGCACTAATCCAATATGTCAGAGGTTTCATTCTAGATAAGTAGCAATGGAGAGTTGTATAGCACCATGAGCTACTTACCCATCACATGTATGCCATTAATTCAAACATTCTATCATGCATAATACATCAACTGAATATAAAATGATATCATGAAATGACAATTGAATACTTATCTTTTACTTGTTCCGTGGGTAGACTCCTTGATCCTTCTGCTTCATCATCTTCTTCATTCATGACATCATCATTTCTTATCCAAATGATAAAATGGATAAGATGTTCTTCAAGAATTGACTTATTCATATTCCTGATCACTTGAGGGATCTTCATTGAATTGTGAGCACTTGCTCTTCAGTTTCTCCCATCTTCTCTTCTCTTATTATGAGTCGAGTTTCTTCTTGTGTAAGGATTTAGCCTCATCTCCCTTTGGAACTGGAACCTCTCCTCTTATGTAGGTGTCCAATTCATTTTATTCAAGAACTAGTGAAATCCTATGCTTCCATGCTCAGAATTTCTTCAGTTTTACCAATCTTGTCATCAAGCTGGGGTGTTAGGTCATTATGAAATGACAACCTCAAATGTAAATCGCAAAAGATTAGATCTTACCGGTTTGAGGTGTTCGTCCTGGTTTTGGATCTGCCTGATCTAGTGTTTGTCAGAGAAACCATAATTTTTAAAACTTGAAATATTTTAGATCTTATTGGATAGAAATATGTGCCTCCTGAAGGCGATCTGAGCAGCATATTCATTTTCCCAAAACTATGATCAGAATTGCAAAATATTTGATGCCCTAGTTTTCTTTAGTTTCTTCTGCAGAATCTCTAATATTATTTCTGCACTATCTCCGTAATTACTACTCCTCTATGTCTAAAATTTTGTACTGAGGTGGCCTCTCATGTCCTATTTCCAACACCTCATGTTAGAGAATAATTTGTTTTACCAATTGGGTTTTATGCACGTTTTCCCAAGGAGTCTCATTCTAGGGCTGTTCAGAAGAGAAAACTTGTATAGACTGTGATGTGTCACTGTTTCATCTTTGGGGTCTAAAATTATTACCATAGAAATTAAAGTCTGTTTCCTTTCTAGAACATCTTTTTAAATTTAATTTGGACCTTTGTAGGCCGAGATATAACAATTCTTCCTAGGTGTCATGTTTAGGGATGAATCCTAGGAGAGGCTGGTACCCTAACTTGGAGGAATCATATCTCCTAGAATATAGTGAATATGAGTCTAAAACTTGGATACAATGTACATCAATAATTTATATTTGACCTGTGAAATTTTCAGCACCTAAGCCTTCTCCAATATCGATATATAGTGAATCTACCAAAACAATCAATTTCAGTATTTTAGGGTTTTTTAGGCCCGGGGTCAAACTAGGGTTTGACTTTCCCAGAGTTTCACCCAACCAAAAATATTGGCCCAGGTATATAAACTTCGATATTGATGAGGAGATTAATCCTATGTCAATATCACTCAAAAATTCCTCTTCTATAAAAATCCCTAATTTCCCACAGCAAAAACTAAAAATGCCCAGAATCAAATTCTGCTTCAACGGAAAGATGTGCCCTTCAATGGAGATTCATCCTAGCCTTCTTTTGTTGATGGATTGTGGAGAGAAACCCAAAAAGTAAGAATACCTAGATTCTGCAACTACATAGTTTCTTCTTTCAGGGTGGCTCTGATACCATGTTGAATTTTAATGGTTATATCAGATCTTAAAACATTTAGCATCATAACAGCATAACCATAAGCCAAAAGATCACTGAAAAATAGACAAGCACAACCACACAAAAAGAACACAAATATTTATCCTGGGAAAACCCTAATGGGAAAAACCTAGCAAAAAGATTCCTCGATATAGATACCCCAAAAGATAAAAGGTAAAACTCAAAAGACTGATCCTCCTCCTTCTCCTGCTACAACTCTTTCTCTCTCTCTCTCTCTCTCATGCGCTACACCAGTGACTGTGAGTGTGTTCAAATGAGAAGCACCACACCTCTATTTATATTCTTTCATTCACTTAATAGTTAATTCAATTATGTAGGCTTGAGTAATCCTAATTTAATCTTGTAGGCTCGAGTAACCACAGCCAAGGTACTAATGACCCAACTTACAATGGAGGAGACTTCCTCATGACTCTTATTAGTTCTCCCTATTAGAAAAATCAGGGTATAAATAAATACAAGTGATTCTCCCGGTAGGAATATCGAGGACCACTAAAAATACATATAGAATATTCTTTGAAGTTACAATAATTCAACATTTTTTTCTCAAGTACTCTATGTGGAATACGGTTCTGTACATACACAGTTGTTCTAGCAGCTTCTGCCCATAGATGCATGGGAAGATCTTGATGATGAAGCATTTACCTTGCAGCTTCCATGATCGTTCTATTATTCCTTTCTGTAACCCCATTTTTTTGTGGATTATATGGAGTGCTCAACTCCCTCTTAATCCATGAATATCTGCATAACTCTTTGAATTCATTTGATGTGAATTCTCCATCGTTGTCTGATTGAAAGGTTTTGATCTTATTTTCTGTGTGGTTATCAATCAAGGCTTTGAATTCCTTGAACTTGTTAAATACTTCATCTTTGTTCTTTAATAAGTATATCCATGTCTTCCTAGAAAAATCGTCAATGAAAGAAACATAGTATACATACCCACTTAATGAACTAGATGACATTTGTCCACAAACATCGAAGTGGATGATTTCCAAGATCCCTTTTGCCTTGCTCCAACTACTTGGAAATGTCTTCTTTATGTTCTTTCCTTTCGCACATCCTTTGCATACACTGTCATGTTTTGTTTGTATTTCTAGAAGACCTTCAACAACTTTGCTTGCAAGTGTTAGTGCCCTATAGTGCACATGTGCAAGCCTTCTGTGCCAAAGTTCATTTGGGTCTACTGAGCCATGGACCAAATCTTGTTCTGGTTGACCCTTCAATTTATGGGCTCAAGTATGATGCGAAATAGAAGATTAACCTGGAGGGTTATGTTGATTCAGATTGGGCAGGCAGTGCCATCGACAGGAAGAGTACTTCAGGATGTTGCTTCAGTATGGGATCAGGTGTGATCTCTTGGTTTAGCAGGAAGCAATCCTGTGTGGCACTGAGCACAACTGAAGCAGAGTATGTCGCAGCTTGTTCAGCTAGTTGTGAGGCAGTATGGCTGCGGAAGCTACTGTCTGATATATTTGATCTCCAGTTGGATGCTACCTGCATACATTGTGACAACCAGAGTTGCGTGAATTTGTCATAGAATCCAGTGTTCCATGACAGGTCGAAGCATATTGAGATCAAATATCACTATATCAGGGATATGGTGCAGAGAGGAGCAGTGAAGCTCCTGTATGTTGCGACGGAGGAACAGATAGCTGATGTATTGACGAAGCCATTGGCTAGGCTGAAGTTCGAGTACTTCAGAGAGAGACTTGGTGTTCTCCAGATCGAGGCTTCCTCCCCAAGACAGTGATGAGACCCATAGCCATTCTGACATGGTGAGAGGATTGGTTCCTTCCATGGTCAAATGTAAGGGCTGAGCCATTCCGTCATGGCGAGAGGATTGGTTCCTTCCATGACTGATATGAGTGCTGATATCTATAGCCATTCTGACGAGCAGGTCAGATGTAAGGGCTGAACCATTCTGTTCATGGCTAAAATATTAAGTTCCTTCCATGTCAGATGTAAGTGTTGGCCATTTCGACGGGCAGGTCAGATATAAGTGCAGTGCCATTCCGACATGGTGAGAGGATTGGTTCCTTCCATGGTCGGATGTAAGGGCAATGACATGGTGATAGGATTGGTTCCTTCCATGGTCAGGATGCCACATCTGGTATGAAAAAGGACCAGCCCTGTGATGCCACATCTGGTATGAAAAAGGACCAGCCCTGTGATGCCTCATCTAGTATGAAAAAGGACTAGCTCTGGGAAGACACATCTAGTATGAAAAAGGACTAGCTCTATGTGGATGCCTCATCTAGTATGAAAAAGGACTAGCTCTGGGAAGACACATCTAGTATGAAAAAGGACTAACTCTGTGTGGATGCCACATCTGGTATGAAAAAGGACCAGCCCTGTGATGCCTCATCTAGTATGAAAAAGGACTATCTCTGGGAAGACACATCTAGTATGAAAAAGGACTAGCTCTGTGTGGATGCCTCATCTAGTATGAAAAAGGACTAGCTCTGGGAAGACACATCTAGTATGAAAAAGGACTAGCTCTGTGTGGATGCCTCATCTAGTATGAAAAAGGACTAGCTCTGGGAAGACACATCTAGTATGAAAAAGGACTAGCTCTGTGTGGATGCCACATCTGGTACAAAAAAGGACCAGCCCTGTGATGCCACATCTGGTATGAAAAAGGACCATCCCTGTGATGCCCCATCTAGTATGAAAAAGGACTAGCTCTGGGAAGACACATCTAGTATGAAAAAGGACTAGCTCTGTGTGGATGCCTCATCTAGTATGAAAAAGGACTAGCTCTGGGAAGACACATCTAGTATGAAAAAGGACTAGCTCTGTGTGGATGCCACATCTGGTACAAAAAAGGACCAGCCCTGTGATGCCACATCTGGTATGAAAAAGGACCATCCCTGTGATGCCCCATCTAGTATGAAAAAGGACTAGCTCTGGGAAGACACATCTAGTATGAAAAAGGACTAGCTCTGTGTGGATGCCACATCCAGCATGAAAAAGGGCTGACTCTGTGAAGACTCATCTAGTATGAAAAAGGACTAGCTCTGAGTAGATGGTACATCCAGCATGAAAAAGGGCTGGCTCTGTAGAACTTCCTATGACGAGATAGTATACACATGATGATGACCAGTGGAGATCCAGATCGAGCAATGATCCAGATCCAGTTATGATGACTCCGAGAGATCCAGATCGAGTGATGATCCAGATCCAGCAGTGATGATCCAGATTGAGAGATGATCCAGATCCAGTCCAGTGATGTTGATCCAGATCGAGTGATGATCTAGATCCAGTGATGCCATTTTATGATAACCCAGATCGAGAGATGATCCAGATCCAGATGACTTGAAGACAAAGATGAATTGAAGATGAAGATGACTCAAAGATGAAGATGATCCAGTTGATGCAGAGAAGAAGACGAGTGCTGAAAATTGTGTCGAAAGAATACCTTCCTAGTTAAGAGGGAGTGTTGATGTATATGTAACTTCGGAATGTATTCTTCTATGTATCCTATGTATTGTAACCCGATGTTTATTCTGGGATGTTTCTATTATGTATTTGAGTCATGTGGTCATACCCCGATGTTCCGATTGGGAGGATTAATAATGTAAACAAGTCATATCAAGTCATTAGGTAAGTCCCCACAGTTTTGGGGCACTTGAGTTATTATACACTAATTAAGGTGTAGGCTCGAGTAGTAATTATTAGGTTGAGCCTACATGTGAAATGGCAAATTAAGTGAACGGACTAATATAAATAGAGAGTGTGTGTCTCTCTATTTATCACTTGTGAATTACATCACTTGCTCTCTCAAGTGTGGCGCACCTTTGGAGAAGGAAATACTTTGGCTTGACAGAAGACAGAAGGCTGCTGTTGTGTTGGGAGGTCATCTTACTATTTTGGGATCACATCTTGTGGTGATAATATCTTAGAGGAAGTTGAGGGGTTTTCTCCATTTATGGTTTCCCCTCCTAAAATCTTTGTGTCTCTTGTCTCTTGTGATATGCTTATGTGATTGCTGTGCTTGTTGTTCTCTCAGTGAAAAGATCTTAACATAATGCTAGCTTAAATGTTGAAAAACTAACATGGAATCAGAGCTAACCTGAGAAGAAGACACTGTGCAGCTACGAAGACTAGGGCTTCCTTGTTTGTGGATATTTCTCCACTAATTTTCAGCAAAAGTAAGGTGGAATTACTCTCCTCCCTAGGGCACATCTTTCTGTCGAAAAAGAATTCAATTCTGAAGTTTTTCAGTTTTGGACCTGTCACTGGGGCCGGAAATTAGGGCTTTTTATAGAAGAGGAATTTTTCAATGAGCCCAGGCCTGGATTTCTCTCCTCCCCAAAATTGAAGTTAGGAACAAGTTTGAAGGCATTTGGGTGGACAGAACTCCAGAAAAGAAAAACCCTAGTTGCTCCTGAACCAGCTCTGCAGGATTTCAGCTCAAGCTTCAGATTTGACATCTTGAACCTGGTAAGATCTAAAATATTTTGTATTTCCATTTGAGGTTCTTGTTTAAAGATGTCTCATCATACCAAGCTTGATGAAAAGCTTGAGGGAGCTGATAACTTCTGAGCTTGGAAGTATAGGATCTCCCTGGTCCTGGAAGAGAATGAATTAGACTCCTACATTCATGAGGAGATTCCAATTCCAGAGGGAGATGAGGAAAAGGCTCTCCATAAGAAGAATATGGTTATGGCAAAGAATATCATCGCTGATTCTATCAAGGATCATCTTATCCCTCAGGTGTCCTCTCTCAAGACACCTAAAGCTATGTTTGATGCCCTAACCAAATTGTTTGAAGGAAAGAACATCAATCGGAAGATGACCCTGAGGAACCAGTTGAAGAATGTGAAGATTCAGAATGTGGAAACTATCCAGTCATACTTCACAAGAGTTTCTCAAATAAAAGAACAATTAGAAGCTGTTGATGAAGAAGTGGAAAATGCGGAGATTGTCATGACTACATTGAATGGCCTCCCTAGGTCATGGGATGCTTTCATTCAAGGAATCTGTGCTAGGAAGAAGTTAGTCAAATTCAGCAGACTATGGGAAGAGTGCTCTCAAGAAGAAGCTCGGATAGCAGCTCGAGAAGAGAAGATGGGAAGTGAAGACCAAGCTCTTACAGTTCGCTCCAAGGCTCACTCCAAGAAAAGCAAAAGAAAACCTCATTTATCCAAAGGTAAGGATTCTCATCCTAGAAGAGATATTTCAAATTCAAGATGTTATACATGTGATGAGTTAGGGCACTTTGCAAAAGACTGTCCTAAAAACAAGGGCCACTCTCATAAGAAGAAGGGGAACAAAAGAAAACATCATGCTCATACTGCAGAGGATGATGAACCATCCAAGAAGAGATCCAAATATGAAAGTGAAGATTCTTCAAGCGAGGATGAATATGTTTTGATTTCAGCCCTCACAGGTAACATTACTCATGGAAGTGATGATTGGTTAATAGACAGTGGTGCTTCCAAACATATGACGGGATTCAAGGAATATTTTGTGAGACTATCAGAACATGAATCACCTCACAAGGTGAAACTAGGAGATGACTACCAATATCCAATAAAAGGTAGTGGGGAATCTTCATACAAGCTAGACTCTGGTAAGTCTCTAACAATGAAAGAAGTATTGTTTTTTCCAGGACTCAAGAAGAACCTTCTATCTATTTCAGCATTGGATGCAAGAGGTATGCGGATTGCATTCATAGATGGTCAAGTCATCATGTGGCCAAAAGGAAAGACTATCGATGATGCGGTAGTAATTGGAGAACAAGAAGGAGGCTTGTACAAATTAAAGGGCCACCCAGAACAAGACTTGATCCATGATTCAGTAGAGCCAACTGAGCTTTGGCATAGAAGGCTTGCACATGTGCATTACAGAGCACTACCTATTGCAAGCAAAGTTGTTGAAGGTCTTCTAGAATTCCAAGCAAAGCATGATGGAGTTTGCAAAGGATGTGCGAAAGGGAAGAATACAAAGAAGACATTTCCTAGCAGTGAAATCAAAGCCAAAGGTATTCTAGAAATCATCCATTCCGATGTATGCGGTCCAATGTCATCAAACACACTAAGCGGGTATGCATACTATGTTTCTTTTATTGATGATTTTTCTAGAAAGACATGGATTTATTTTATGAAGAACAAAGATGAAGTATTCAGCAAGTTCAAGGAATTCAAAGCCTTGATCGAGAACCATACTGAAAAGAAGATCAAGATCATTAGATCAGATAATGGGGGAGAATTCACTTCAAATGAATTCAAGGAGCTATGCAAAGATTCAGGGATTAAGAGGGAGTTGTCCACTCCTTATAATCCACAACAGAATGGGGTTGCAAAACGGAAGAACAGAACTATCATGGAAGCTGCAAGAGCTATGCTTCATGATCAAGATCTACCTATGCATCTTTGGGCTGAAGCTGCCAGAACAGCAGTATATGTACAGAACCGTACTCCACATAGAGTACTTAAGAACAAGACTCCTGAAGAAGTCTTCTCCGGCAAGAAACCAGAAGTCAGCCATCTCAGAATATTCAGCTGTCCAGTGTACATACATATTCCAAAAGAGAAGAGAACAAAACTAGATCCTTCAGGAAGGAAGGGCATATTTGTGGGATACTCAGAAAGCTCGAAGGCTTATAGAATCTACTTTCCAGGATTCAAGAAGATTGACATCAGCAGGGATGTAACATTTGATGAAGATACAGCTTACAACAAATCCAGAAAGAGACCTGCTGAAGAGGCGGAAGCAGATTCCAACCTTTACTACAAGGTTGAAGATGGCAACCCAGTGATGCTTCTATTGTATGTAGATGATCTATTTGTGACAGGTACAGATGGGTTGATTGCTGATACGAAGAGAAATCTTGTTGCTGAGTTCGAGATGAAGGACTTGGGTATGATGCATTACTTTCTAGGTATGGAGGTGTGGCAGAATACAAACGGAATCTTCCTTGGACAAGGGAAGTATGCAGTAGAGATCCTGAAGAGATTTGGGATGATGGACTGCAAGGCTATGGCTACACCTATGGCATTGAACCTGAAGCTATTGAGTTATGCTTCTTCAGAGACGGTTGATTCTACGATGTATCATTGATGTACTTGACGAACACGAGACCAGATATTTGCTTTGCTGTGAACACCTTGAGCCAGTACTTGACAGATCCGAGAAGTGTTCATTTGGTTGCTGCAAAGCATATTCTGAGGTACCTGAAGGGTACAATTGATTATGGGCTCAAGTATGATGCGAATTAGAAAATTAACCTGGAGGGTTATGTTGATTCAGATTGGGTAGGCAGTGCCATCGACAGGAAGAGTACTTCAGGATGTTGCTTCAGTATGGGATCAGGTGTGATCTCTTGGTTTAGCAGGAAGCAATCCTGTGTGGCACTGAGCACAGCTGAAGCAGAGTATCTCGCAGCTTGTTCAGCTAGTTGTGAGGCAGTATGGCTGCGGAAGCTACCGTCTGATATATTTGATCTCCAGTTGGATGCTACCTGCATACATTGTGACAACCAGAGTTGCATGAAGTTGTCAGAGAATCCAGTGTTCCATGACAGGTCGAAGCATATTGAGATCAAATATCACTATATCAGGGATATGGTGCAGAGAGGAGCAGTGAAGCTCCTGTATGTTGCGACGGAGGAACAGATAGCTGATGTATTGATGAAGCCATTGGCTAGGTTGAAGTTCGAGTACTTCATAGAGAGACTTGGTGTTCTCCAGATCGAGGCTTCCTCCCCGAGACAGTGATGAGACCCATAGCCATTCTGACATGGTGAGAGGATTGGTTCCTTCCATGGTCAGATGTAAGGGCTGAGCCATTCCGTCATGGTGAGAGGATTGGTTCCTTCCATGACTGATATGAGTGCTGAGATCTATAGCCATTTTGACGAGCAGGTCAGATGTAAGGGCTGAACCATTATGTTCATGGCTAAAAGATTAAGTTCCTTCCATGTCAGATGTAAGTGTTGGCCATTTCGATGGGCAGGTCGGATATAAGTGCAGTGCCATTCCAACATGGTGAGAGGATTGGTTCCTTCCATGGTCGGATGTAAGGACAATGACATGGTGAGAGGATTGGTTCCTTCCATGGTCAGGATGCCACATCTGGTATGAAAAAGGACCAGCCCTGTGATGCCACATCTGGTATGAAAAAGGACCAGCCCTGTGATGCCTCATCTAGTATGAAAAAGGACTAGCTCTGGGAAGACACATCTAGTATGAAAAAGGACTAGCTCTGTGTGGATGCCTCATCTAGTATGAAAAAGGACTAGCTCTGGGAAGACACATCTAGTATGAAAAAGGACTAGCTCTGTGTGGATGCCACATATGGTATGAAAAAGGACCAGCCCTGTGATGCCTCATCTAGTATGAAAAAGGACTATCTCTGGGAAGACACATCTAGTATGAAAAAGGACTATCTCTGGGAAGACACATCTAGTATGAAAAAGGACTAGCTCTATGTGGAT
>LPNX010432993.1:522580-723000 GCA_001517045.1 Pseudotsuga menziesii | reverse complement strand
GCATCCAAATCTAGCATAAAGCAGGCTTACCAAAAATAAGCAAATCCCCCATAGGTGTAAAAAGTTGATCCCAAATTTGTCATGGAGCTCACGAATTGGAAAAAAGGCATAGGAAAGCTAAAGAGTGGTGGAATGGAATCTCATACATGCTTTTTCATGGAGAAAAGAGAGGAGGATGTGTAGGACAAAAAACAAGTCAACCTCACCTAGTCTAGCTTTTCCTTTTGCCTTAAAACACTGAAAAAGCAGGCAATAAAGCAGAAAAAGCAGAAGGGCGCCTAAGAGGCTAGGAATAAAGTAGAATTGATTCCTTTAGCTCTCCCATGCACTCCATGAGTCAAATAAGGCAAGTTTGACCATTATGGATAGGCAAATAGCAACTTGCACAAGGTGGGACACATGAACTAGGCAAATAAGACAAAAATAATGGAATTAATGTCTAAGTGGGTAAACTATGGGTTGATTATTCTAACAGGAACAATCCAATAAAATTTAATAGATATTATGAATAACGATAGTTATAAATTAAGTGTGTTTTCACTATAAAATTTATGAAGCAGATGTGAATGGAAAAGGAATTTGAATTTGTATCAAAGAGCATAGTTATATGCATAGATTTGAGTGCCCCACTATATCAACGGTGTAAAGAGGCTATTGGGTATGTCACATGTGGAAACTTCCAAGTATGGATAATATATGAGTACACATTAAAGGGAAGATTTAGGACACGTTATGAGAATTATGAATTCAAGTTGGTGCCTTTCCAGTTAAACAATGCAGTGGACACCTTTATGTGTACAATGAGTAATGAATTTATCAAGTACTTAGACAATATTGTCCTTGTATTTCTTGGTGGCATCTTAATCTAATCATGAGTCTAACGAAAAATAGAAAAAGAACTTACAATTTGTTCTAAAAATGTTAAGGAAACATCATGAGATTAATGCTAATATTCTAGCAAGTTTAAATTCTTCCAAAAATAGTTCCATTACCTATGCCATATAATTTTTGAATAGGGATTATCGGTTGTTAGTTAGAATATTAAAATAATCATGGGTTGTCCAATTGTAACATCTCTCTCTGCTATTTCAATTATAATTGTATCAGGTAAATATATTCGTGACTCTAGTGAGTTAACTTTAAATAAAGGCCACAAGAAACATTGAATATATTTTATTTTTTGTGATTTTATTTATTGGGTTATATATTGTTTGGCTATTAATTTGATTGAAAGGAATCTACTTTCACGTTACTTTATTACACTCAAACCATGTATTTTTCATGGATGTTTCCTCTAAAATAAACACTAAATGTATATTTAATACTTGACTCACTTTCCTTCCTTCAAAGAATTATGTGAGAGACTCGAACTAAAGATAAATAAGATCCAAAGGAATTTATTATTGAGGAATCAACTACTCCATTGCATTATGGATTTGTTTGTGTTCTAGAATTCCTTGTTGTTTGATATGATAGAGACATCAATTTATGTAGTATGTCTCTTGATCTGTATTTATGTGGGAACGAAATGAAACAACATATACATAATCATAAACGCATACATTTTGCAAATAAAATAGAGATACATTAAACACATATTCTATTAAATAGAGAAAATAGAACAAACTGTAAATACAACATCTAGAATGGTGGTAGTTATCTCTGAGAGATGTGGATACTACACTCATATGTGCCAAGCTGAATACAAAATGAGGCCAATTGGGCCTATTTATAATAAGAATGAGGGTGAGAACCCCAAAATCCCAAAACGTAACCCTAGAATATGAACCGTCATAAATTTTGCAGCCCCAAGGTGGTAAGTTGAACAGTCAAATTCCCGGGCCCATAAATTTTGCATATGATCTCCGATTTGGGCACTCGATAGCCCATTGGAGAGGTTTATACGATATTTACAAATTTTTATTGAGTCCAAATGCATGTTGATAGTATCCTTTTTTCCCCTCGAATCACCAAAAAACATCACTTAGGGCCTCAAAATGGCCCCAAAAGTTTGGGACCCAAAAAACATAGAAAAATAACTAGGAAACTGCCACAATGGATAATTATTTTGAGCCTATGGAATAGGTGGGTATCCACTGATCTCCATCTGGATCAATCCTCCCTCTTTTGGAATCAATGGTCTCCATTGCGTCAAATCCTGTATCATATCTCGAACTATGTAGTGAGATGATCTCCTAGTGCGACATTTGTTGAAGTGAAGAGGTTGTCTTTCTTTGACATCCCGAGAGGGTTGTAATCATTGTTGATTAATGTGATGAATCTGTTCAACAATTTTGGTTTTGGGGTTGTCCTTGGTTTGAACCAATTTAGATGATTTCTTCCCAAAGGATCACCTTGAATGTGTGGCCTTTCATCATAGAGGTACTCAGGTATATAAGGAAACAATGACTCTATGTTATTCTTGTTTCTGCTAAGTAGAGATGCCCTTTGTAGAGCATGTGGAGGTCTCTTTGATCTGATGTTATCCTTCAAAGGAAATTATGAAGAGGGATAATTTCTTGGTGTGGGAGCTTATGTTCCTACCTTGCGATACTGTGTTAGGTGAAACTATCTCTGGTATCCAATGGAGTTGTCCCCCCAAAGTGACAATGACACTATGAGGTCATGGCTCATATACAGCATGATGCTTCCACATATACGGTTGTTCTAAAATAACATCACATAATTCAAGTGGGGCCACATCACACAGTACCTCGTCTTTGAAAGTCTTGATCCCATATAGTACGAGGCATTGTTGACTAATGTGGATACCTCATCCTTGGATTAGCCAACTGATGTTGTAGGGTTGCAGGTGTGGTGTTCTTGGAAGCTCTAATCTCTTGATGAATTCTACTGAGATCAGGTTCTTTTGGTTGTCGTTGTCAACAACTCAATTTAGTGGGGTTCTCTTTACCCACATCTGCAAGTGAAAGAGGCGCTCCTTTGCCTCTGACTCTTTAGGATCCTTTGGTTGAATTTGTGTGGTAGCAACAGTGACAGTGGGGTCTATATCAATGATCTGCTTCCCATGGTCTGTAACTGTGACATTGGGTTCTGAATCGAAATCAGTATCTGATTATGAAGATTTCATCTCAACTACCAAAGACTTGTTTGAGCGACAATATTCATCATTGTTGTGCCAAGGGATTTTATGAAATTTGCACCACTTCTTAGTCTCCTTCTTTTCCTTTCCATTCCCCTTCTTTACTTGTGGCTGGGACTGGTTGTCTTTTCTTGTGTTTTGCAATTCAGGGTTTCCCTTTCCTTGCTTCTATGGTGGGTTTGCAGGTCCAAAGTCTCGCTTTTTCTTTTTCCGAATTTTCTCCTTGATTTTGACAGCATACCGATAAGCCGATCCAAGTGAAGAAATGTCGAGTAATTCCATCTCAACTCAGATATACCGATGTATACCACTGGGATATTTCATTATCACTTGTCACTCGGAGTCCTTGATACCCAGATTTGTCCGCAAGGTATGAAAGTTGTTGGTGTACTCTGACATCATTTGGTCCCTCTCTTGACGTAAAATGGTCCATTTCATGTACTAGTCATCATAGTTTCCCACAGGGTAACATTGTTCCTTGACAACATCAATAAAAGAGGCCCAATTGGGATTTGTCTCAAGCGTTCTAGACTCGACTGATGATATTTTGTCCCAATAACTACCCCACTAATTTTGGACATGGGGGACTGCCTTAAGGAGTGCAAAGGTGATCTTTTCCCTGTCGAAAAAATTGTGGACAAAGAAATACCCTTCTAGAGCATTCAACCACTTATCTAGGGAATTATCATTGATTTGTCATTCAAATAAAGGAATATCAACGTTAACTTGTGCCTTAAAGGGATTTGCATCCCCTAACCGGTTGCTCATTGAATATGCACTTGCCGCAGCTGGCATTCATAGAAGGATTTGGGTGAAACTATCCATCATCTCATTCCTCTATCGCTTGAGGGATTCCTCAAACAAAAACTTGATAGGATATCATGCACCATCGTCTCTCTTTTCTTCCTCCATCATAGTTCATTTGGGGAGGTGAGAGTGATTTTCCCCAAGTGAAACTCGTTCGAGACCAAACTCTCTATACCTTGACCACGTCAGGGACATGCACCGAGAAACAATCAAAGAGAAGATTACTCTGATACCAATGATTCAGATTTATATGGGAACGAAATGAAAGAACATATGCATAATCATAAACACATACATTTTTTAATGAAACCAAATTTACAGTAAACACATATTCTATTAAATAGCGGAAATAGAACAGACTCTAAATACAACATCTAGAATGGCGGTAGCCATCTCTGAGAGGATATGTGGCTACTACACTCAGTCATGCCAAGATGAATACAAAATGAGTCAAAAAGGGGCCTATTTATAATAAAAATAATGGAGAGAAACCCAAAATTACAAAACACAACCCTATAAGATGAATCGTCATAAAGTTTGTGGCCCCCAGGGTGGTAAGTTGAGTAGTCAACTTCCTGACGTCATAACTTTTGCATACGATCTCTGATTTGGGAGATTGATAGCCTGTTGGAAAGGTATATATCAGCTTTACATATTTTGATTGGGGCCAAATGCATTGAAAGGGTAAACATAACCCCCCCCCCTCTTTGAATCACCAAAAAACGTCGTTTAGGGCCTCAAAACGACCCAGAAATTTTGGGACCCGAAAAACTGTAGAAAAATAACTAGGAAACTGCCACAATGGACAATTGTTTTGAGCCAGTGGTATAGGTGGTGGCCACCTATATCAATCTATATCATCTCTTCTAATAAATAACACAATACTTTTTTTCCACCTAATACATCAGGCATATGTCTAGTAGTAAAAGATGGAACATGGTGAGTTGTTATTTTTAGAATTTCTCTAAATTTGATATAATCATGAGCATGGTCAGAATATTCTAGTTTAATACTTCTTTCTCTATGCCAATTTGGCACATTATCTAGATTGTAGTGTTTAAACAAGGTCAATATATCACATTCTTCTATATGAAAATTAATAAAATGATCATGTTATGATTCAACACCTTGATGCAAGCATGATGCAATGACAAGAATGATATTAATTCTAGCACCAAAACTGAATTCTATTTCCATGAAATAGGTGTATATTTAATCTGTATGCAACATCTTCATGCAAAAAATCGTTTCATAATTATGCGTTGTAAATGGATTTCAAATACAAAATCAGCTAACACTTGGAATATTTGTGTTCATATTAACAATGACAGGTACAACACACAAACTCCATACACTTGAACAACATTTAGATTAAAATGGTTGGTCTTCGGCCTTAAGTCAAAAGAGATGTTAATATAAACCAAAATCCTTTCCAAAGCTTTGTAGTCATATCGAGAACTGCACCATCCAGGACATGATGTGTTGGCCCCCCATGCAAACCCAATTTATCATCTACTCTAAAATAAAACACGAGTCTGTCAAAGAAAGGATTTAATGCACTTGAAGAGGAGATTCAAAAGCTAACGGAAGGTCGATGTTCCAACATGGCCTTTAGCATTAAGTAATTTTATGTTAGTGTAAGTAGCATAAATTCTTTGGAATTTCGAGCACTTTTCAATTGCAAAACGGGGTATTACATATTCATCCTAGTGATCAAGGGTTTCATGTACATCTATAACTTGATAAATGTCCAAAGATTATACTTCTCAATATTATCATTTTCTAGCTCAAAAAAAGCACTCCTTGAAATAGAGACCAAATCTTAGTATCTTCTAGATTCTATAGTTGGTAATGTACATTCAAGAGTTTACCTAAGTGAATATACAATGTATCCATTTAAAATACATCTTAAGAGTAATTATTTAAGTATTTCTAAATTGTACATCGTTAGAATTGATTCATGCTCAACGGGACAAGCATAATGAATGGAGCAAATACAATTTGGTTTGCTAACTTTTATTAGTATATATTAGATAAAGGGAGTTTACAAAGTTTGAGCTTTAAATTATCACAGTTTTAACTCTATTAAATAGGATCACATAGTTGTAGAAATATCAATAGATGATACCTATTCAATCATACAATTAACTTCATGTGAGAAAATGATGATTAGACAAGCAAGAGAATTTGGCAATCTAATTTGACATGAATGCATTCATAATTTAATTTTGCATATTTATTCCTAGTATTCAATTTAATGTGCAAAACATGATTGTTGGGGAATTGATAAGTGAAATATCCATTCAATAAATAATGTGCCCATTTCAAATTGGTTCAAATCCTTTTCCATTGTGTCCCATGCCCATATTCAACCTAATAACACAATTTACATATTTTGGGTTATATCCCATGCTTAGAAGAGGTTTCTCTGGGTATGTTGAGCTTAGGGTTCCAACCCAATAGTCAAGTAAAGTTTTATATAGCACAAGAGACGGGTAGATACACATGAGGTTGTTCATTCTTCCTAGTAGACATGAGTGCAAACCATAATGAAATCCATTCATTTTTCACACCAAACTCAAATTTAATTAGTAACAATGAAGTTACACACGAGATGATTTAGCATTACATATATGGAATAATATTTATATGAACAATTTAGTTTATCATAACAAATTTGGATTAGTTGTTCCATGGACCATCATGTTCCTAGAATGAATTATTATGTTTATGAAACTTCAATTTATTAATGGAGTCATAGCATCCTTTTATCCATGTGAATTATGCAATCACTATCATAGTATAATACCATAAAAAAATTTAACATCTTTCAATGCATTCCAAATCCATGTAAATTTATACTCTCTTCCACAAGAACATTTTAATAACAAGAAATAAAGAAACCTTCAGATTAAAAAGGGAGTACTTATCTATTTTTAAATGTTAACCAACAAATTGGATGAGATAGATCCATTGTACAACCAACCTTAGACTGTTCATCTTGTGAATATAACCCCTATGTAGGATATGATACGACTATGGAAAATAAGGGAATGTATAAAACTTTTCAGGGAAATATCTCCCTCTCAAAAGAAAAAGTTTTCCACTACTGAGTTGGTAAATTGGCTAAACTTTTGACACCCATAGTATCTATCCCACAAATTACAAGGAGAGTCTCTTCCTTCTCTACTCAACAATCCTTCAGAAACCCATTCCTCCAGTTCTCTTATGTGTGGACATGGAAAGGTCCAAGCTAGTGTCCATTTATTTAAAAAGTTTATTCTTGGATTTTATTATTCTCCAAGCTCTAACCATGGATTCATTTCATAAATTTTATTGTTTCTTGGTGTGTAAGCCTCCATTTTCAAAGTTAAATTCTCCCTTTATCTACTCCACTTCTCTCCCAAAAACTATCCCCCCATTTCTAATTCAAACTTGCTATGTTACATGGGTGTGGGGGTGGAGTGGGATGGTCCTAGTCTAAATATTCCACCTCCTAAATGAAAACAACCAATTTACTTCATTAACCCTTTTTTGTTGCATGGATACATGAAGTGGTTGCATGAATAAATGATATGGTTAGGTTATCCAAAAGGGATGGAGTCTTACTACTCTTCCACTTCTCCTTTTTCCATTTTAACTAGAGGATAAGTTTATAATTCAATCATAAACATTATAATAGAGAAGAATATTTTTGTAATGTTTAATGTCCCTTTTTAATAAATTTTATTAAAATGACCAATTTTTCACTTTTTCCCTATTTCGACCTTTGACTAGTTTTGATGTCTAGGTCTCCATATTTAACCAAATTCTCCCAAATATTCTAGGAAGGTATATGAATTATATTAATACTTGAATATTATTTTCAGGGATTATTTATGACCCTCCAAATACTTCTTAAAACTTTTTTAATATTCTGTCCAAGGTAGGAGTTTTCACTAGCGAATTGGGGTTCCAATTCCCCCAGGGTAAATGCTAAAAAATAGCTTTCCAAATGCTACCAAACCAAATCAAATTTCTCAAAAGAGGCAGAGGATGTTTACAGTAAATTATTAAGTTGTCATTTTCATAATTATTCATTTTATAAAGGCTGTTATAACCCTCTCCAAAACAGCTACAAAATCACTAGTTCGACCCTTGGAGAAATGGAACCAAATCTTCTCCAAATGCAAATAAACTGAGTAAAATGAATTCAACTGCTTAAGTACTAGATATGAAACTTTAAATACTCATAAATTGAATTCAATTCATCATAAATATATCATATAAACATTCTTTCATTCGAAATCATCTTCATTACAATGGCATACATCAATATAGTGGGGAAATGGTCATTGTTTGCTCATTAATAATCACTTTTACATACAACCAATTGGTATTTAAACCTGATACTTTATGAATATGAATAATATATTATATTAATATTATGAAAATAATAAATTTACCATGATAATCTCTCCCAAAGAGTACAATAGCTCACCCAAAGCGCAATCCCTCCATGAGCAAGAATATGCAATAAAGACTGGAAATGGTTGAGAGAATGTGTTGCACTAGAATAATTCAAGAGCTTCCCTGTATATTACACCTGAAAATAAAAACTCCATTAAATCTCCATGAAATACCTTAATTTCCTCTCCAAACACCAACTTGGATGGGAATCGTTCACCCTCGAAATTAGGTAAGGCAAGAAACTAGTCATCCACAAGCTCTCTCTCTTCACAAATGAGAATTTCTCAAATGATAAAAATCCATTATATTGGTTGATACCTATATTTTATAAACATAATTATCCTTCTAATTTTACAAATCCATCCACAAAATCAATCCAATTCAAATTAGGGTGTTTGCTCAAGATTTCCATGTGTCCTCCCTTCCATAGCCTTCCATCTTCCCCCAATTCGAGTAGGGACCCATTGAGCTTCCCCAAATAACATGAGCACATTATTGGATGTTATATTTAGTCCTGACATGTTATAATGGTCACATTTCAGCCTTTATGTCTGCAATATGTCATAAATGTCATAGAATCTGTATCATTGGTGTCATAGATGTCATAGATGTTAGGGCATCTAGCCCAAGTGTCCAAGAAGCTCCCATTTGACTCTTCCTCTCCCATGTAAGTTAAATTTACTTCCAACTTAGACCTATGATGCATATGGCCAAGTGTATTATCCTTCTATATCATCCAAGAACATTAGGATTCCTATGGATTCAAAATTTCAAGAGGAGGATGCCATGTAGCACAGAAATTCTAGCTTGTGTAGGCCCCATAATCTCCATGTGTCTCCATGCTCCATTTGCACTTCAATTTTTTCTTGAATTTATTTAATTAGCTCCATTATTAAATATTTATTCAATTCTAATGTCTGAACATCATTTATTATCTCCCTTATTAAAATTCCAAATGTATCCATCCAACCTAGGGAACTAGTAGGATTGATGGAATTGTCATGCTATGCAATTATTTGAATGGGGACATTACAGTCCTCCCCACCCAATATTGATTGTCCTCGAGAAATTTCATAATTGTATGCTGAAAAATATTCTCCTCTTCCCATGTGGCATATTCACTTGGTAGATCCTTCCTTTGCACCAAGTGCTATCTTATGGTTCTACTCATTAATTTTATGTAGCTGCAATTTGCGTAGTGGCACTCATGTACTGCGATTTTGTGTTCCCAAAAGTAAAGATACATGTATTTTGCATATTGATATATCATGTAGCATCACCACTAAAACCAAAAGGATTAATCAAATCCATAAAAACCAATTTTTTACAAATAATCTTTACCTCTAGATTTTGGAAACATTTTCTAAACTTTCACCCTTTTTTGCTTGTGTATAATTCTTTGAACTTGGTACTGAGTTACCAAATTTTGATTTTATTAAGATTCCAAGAAAATTTCAGAGAGGAACCACCATGCTTGTTACTCCACTACTATTATTACAATCATCTTCTCAAGTGGTGACTAATCTCCAATGTTGCTTGTTGCCCCTAAATTGAAACCAATGACACCAAAAATGATCCCAAGGTCCCATATGATCCTAATACATGCATTGTGTGAAATTTCTATGATGAAATGCCATGAAAACCAAGAATGTGAAAATTTAATCCATATCTCAAAAGGTATGCCACATAGGAAACTGGAACATTTCTCTACAAGGATGAACTCAAACAACTAAAGGTTGGTTTTTTCCTCAAACCAACAATCAAGCTGTTACTCCAAGTGAGATGAAACAAAGAAATTTGAATATCCCATTGCTGGTATTTCACCCTTACTAACATCATGAGTACAAAATATATATCATAAAAGTACATAACAACATCATACAAATGTACATCAAGAAGGTACCTCATCAAAGAATCAGGAAAGTGCTTGTACATTCAAGTAAGAAGATCACCATGCGACCCATACACACAAGAATCAGGTATTATATCAGATATTCCCCAAGGACATAGGTGAGTATCCCATGTCCCATAATGCTGCTCCAAAAATATATAATATGCATCAAGATAATCAGCCATGTGTTCTTTCATCCAAGAAGTGAACGAAGAACCTCCACCAAAATCTGAACCAAATAAGGAGCAAAGAAAACATGAAGACTTCAAGTGGCTCAAATAAGTCTCATCAATACACCCATGAGTATGTATATCATCATGAAATAACAGATTATTTTTCTGCCAAGAATAATTTTCTTCAATCATATATATATATATATATATATATATATATATATATATATATCCAAGTGTGCAATGAATTTCCTCCAACATAAAATGGACTAGGCAAGGAGCAAGGAAAATCATGAGTCTCCAAGTGACTCAAATGAATACCATAAGTGCATCCATGTATATGTGTATCATCATATGTAACAAAGGATTCTGCTGCAAATGTAAATAATATGGTTCTCTAATCATGTCATCGTCAAAAGGAGAGATAGAAATTCCATACTCTTCATGTGGAACTATAAAAAAGAAACCTTTCACCCATACTTCATTAGGATGATTGCTGCAAAATTTGGAACTATAGGATGCAGGAGAAAGAACCAAATCACCCAAATTATCAGAAAGTGAAAAAATTTCATCGTGTGAAGGATCCATAGGGGTAGTATTATGCACCTCCCTTAAAAATGAAAAATTTTCCTCTTGGGTTGGTTCCAAGGTCGTGGAATCATGCACTTCTTCAAAAAGTTTGTAACCATTTTCAAGAGGCAACTCAAGTTCCTCTTCCACCACTACTAGTGATTGGCTCTCATCAATATCATCTTCAAACAAATTAAGAACCTGCAATTCTTTATGTTTCTCATGATCCATCATGTCATGAGAATCCTCCAATTAATCTACCAAATGACAATATGAAACATAGGAGGAAGAACAAGTATCTTGCAACCTCTCAAGAAGTTGTTCATTTCAAATTTTGAGCTTATGAATTTATTCATTATTCTTCAAGTAGGATTAATGTAACAATTCACTAAGCTCAATCAATTTTTTTCTATCAAAAATCAAAGACATGAAATTACCTTTGATTTTGCACATTGCTCTTTGAATCTTCTCCATGTCTTCAAGGAAGGATGGCTCCTCCAATGAAGAAACTTTCCAACAAGAATTTGATACCAATGCTTGAGTTTCATGGAGTATTCTAAGGGCCTCCTTGATATCCCTTTCACTCATCTTCAAATACCCTTCAATGAAGTATGGTTCATGGGAGTGAACCTCCTCTTCTTCTTTCTTCTTGATTTGATCAACTTCTTGAAGTTCAAATGGTGATGGGGAAGTTGATCTTGGTTATTCGTTATCTGTCACAAGGTCTTCATCTTAATGATTATGAGAAATTTGGATTGCAGCAACATTTTCAAATATGATCTCTATGCCACCAACATAGAGTTTTGAGAACCCATCAGTAGGTACTTATTCACAGCTCAAGCATCCATCAGTAGATGCCCTTTGGTCCATGTCCACAGTAGAATGTGTCTCGAAATGATAGTCTATAGTTTCAAGGGAGTCTTTTTCATTGTCATGTGATGTTTCCTCATATTTTTCAAAGTCACTTGGGAGTGACTTTCTATCCTTATAATGTAATTTTTTTTCTGTTTCCCCACCCACAGAACTTGGTGGCTCCTTTGTCTCCTCCATACTTGTGCATTGATGATTATACCTTAATGAGTTCTCATTTGCCTTCTTGTATAAAAATAAATAATTTAGAATATAATATTGGAAATAATACATTTCACTAATATCCCATCTCAAATTTTTATACCCTTGGTTGCATGCTTCGATATCTTTGGTTGTAATTTATTCTTCCCTTGGCGGGGGAGGAAGGAAAGTGGGCATAGTGGGCCTATTGTGAAGCCAACACATGTCTGCAATTTTTTCTTAAATAAATGGTATAAATGCACAGGTGCAAGGAACATGCTCCTATACCACTTTTAATGCCCCTTTTTAATAAATTTTATTAAAATGACCAATTTTCACTTTTTCCCTATTTCAACCCTTGACTAGTTTTGATGTCTAGGTCTCCAAATTGACCCAAATGCTCCCAAATATTATGGGAAGATATATAAATGATATTAATACTTTAATATTATGTTCAGGGATGATTTATGACCCTCCAAATACTTCTTCAAACTTTTTTAATATTCTGTCCAAGGTAGGAGTTTTCACTAGCAAATTGGGGTTCCAATTCCCCCAGGGTAAATGCTGAAAATGACTTTCCAAATGATCCCAAAACCACTCGAATTTATGAACAGAGGAATAGGATATTTAAGTGAAATTATTAAGGTATCATTTGCATAATTATTCAGTTTATAAATTCTGTTATAACCCTCTCCCAAACAGCTACAAAATCATCAATTCAACCCTTTGGGAAATGGCACCAAATCTTCTCCAAATGAAAATAAACTGAGTAAGATGACTTAAAATGATGAAATGATGGATATTAAACTTTTAATACTCATAAATTGAATTCAATTCATCATAAATATATCAGATAAACATGATTTCATTCGAAATCATTAGCATTACAATGGCATACATCAATATAGTGGGGAAATGGTCATTGTTTGCTCATTAATAATCACTTTTACATACATCCATTTGGTATTTATACCTGATACTTTATGAATATGAAAAACATGGTATATTAATCTTATTAAAATCATAAATGGACCATGAGAATCTCTCTCAAATATTACAATAGCTCACCCAAAGTGCAATCACTCCATGAGAAAGAATATGCAATAAATACTGGAAATGGTTGAGAGAATGTGTTGCACTAGAAGAAACCACGATATGACCTATAGATTACACATGAAAAATAAATAATCCATTAAATATCCATGAAATACCTGAAAAACCTTACCAAACACCAACTTGTATGGGAATCTTTCACCCTCGAAATTGGCTAAGGAAAGAAACTAGTCATCCACTAGCTCTCTCTCTTCACAAATGCAAATTTCTCAAATGATAAAAATCCCTTATCTTGGTTGATCCCTGTATTTTATAAACATGTGTATCCTTATAAGGTTACCAATCCATCCACAAACTCAATCCAATTCGAATTAGGGTGTGTGCTCAAGATTTTCTATGTGTCCTCCTTTCCCTAGCCTTCCATCTTCCCCCAATTCGAGTAGGGACCCATTGAGCTTCCCCAACTCACATGAGAACCTTCTTGGATGCTATATCTATTCCTGAAATTTCATAATGGTCATATTTCATCATTCATCTCTGCAATATGTCATAAATGTCATAGCATATTCATCATTGGTGTCATAGATGTCATAGATGTTAGGGAATCTAGCCCAAGTGTCCAAGAATCTCCCTTTTGACTCTTCCTCTCCCATGTAAGTTACATTTCCTTCCAAATTAGACCTATGATGCATATGGACAAGTGTATTAGCCTTATAACTCATCCAAGAACATTAGGCTTCCCATGGATTCGAAATTGCAAGAGGAGGATGCCATGTGGCACATAAATTCTAGCTTGTATGGGCCCCATAATCTCCATGTGTCTCCATGCTCCATTGCCACTTCAATTTTCTATTGTATTTATTTAATTAGCACACTAATGTATGAAAATCATTTATGATCTCCATTATTAAAATTCCAAATGTATCCATCCAACCTAGGGAACTAGTAGGATTGATAGAATTGTCCTGCTATGCAATTATTTGAATGGGTACATTACATAATGACACAGTGATTTATAAATATTAGGAATAAGAGGTATTCCCTTGGACCCCCATACCTTTCCCCTCTCGTGTCATTATATATCCTTTAGTTTCTCTTGCCTCAGTTAATATTTGGCCTTTTATCAAATTAGAAAATAATCAGTGTTCATAAGTAATTATAATCATTGTGTCACTTATACCTCTTGGTGTTTAAACAAATAAAAAAACACATATGCATAATGATGCATAATTAAACATAAAACATCAAAAGTGTTAAAAAATGGGAGATTAAATCCGCCCCTTAGAATAACATTGTTTCTGGTATTATTTCATATTCAACAACACCTAATACCTTCATCCTTCAGTTGCACCTGCTCTTTCATTCTCTTTATTCCACATTTTGTCTCTACTAGCTATCTTGGACATAAATCTTCATTCATTCTCTTTTTCCTACCTTGGAACTCCTCTGAGGTCTTTATCATTCCTACATATACCTATAACACTCATCATAGGAAAACAAATGTCACAATTATTTTAAACATCAATTGTATCATCTATGGAAATTTCAAAGCCATAAATGAAGTATAGATCTTCACAATATAATATAAGGTATGCAAATTATCCTAATAATTATAGTAATAAACATGTCTCCACTCTAGGATATTGCCACAAACAAATTTTATCTTATTGTATTTACTTTGACACACCCAAAACATATAATGCCCTCACTCATGATACTTATTATACACGACAACTTTCAATGCTTTTTAGTATGTGTTACAGGAAATTCTCATCTAGTGCTGACATAGGTTGTCTCCCTAGCTTGAAACACTCAATACTAGAACAAACCAACTACAAAATAAAGAAACTTTCCCTATAATTGAATAAACATCTTGAATTGACTACTCTTCTTATCTTCCACATGTTTCAAAGGTTTTATCCTTGAAGTGTTTGATCTACGTGGATAACCTGCAAGAGACACAAAAGGACACAAACAAATAAGAGCAACAAGATAGCTTATTATCCTATGTAAAAGACCAAGGAATTAAACAATAAACACGGAATGATAATCAGACACACAAATTCTTATGGGAAAGAAACCATATTTGTATTAAAACGTGAAGAAAGAAAGTCTACAACTTATGCCTTGGTGTTGAGAACTCCTCCCAAATGAACCTTTCCTCAAAGACTCAAACTTGCCTACACAAGAATCTAACTGAATTTCTCCACAATTTGGATGCAATAACACATTCTTCCTCCCCCTACCCAAGAGGGGTGAGCTAGTATATAAGGCATGATAGGATAGGGTAACTTGAGGATTCCATGGGAGAGGTGGAGGGGTGATCCTAGGAAGGGGGATCTCGAGCTCCAGTTGTCCTGAATCATAGGGATGAGGCTCCATGAGGGATAGCTTAAAGAATCCTCTCGAACCTCCTTTTTTCCTTCATAAATCAAGCACTGCGCCTTGTTCAAGGATAAAAGGTGGTACTACAAGGGCACTGCACCTTGTAAATGGGTAGCAGGAGGTGGCACCAATTTTTGAAGACATAAAAGAAGGGTCATTGAGATGGGTATCACTTCTTGTTCGCAGGTAAAGTGCGATGGTGGCAAAAACTATGAAATTGTTCATCCTTGTTCATTTCCAATATTCATACTTTGAGGAATTCAAGGAAAATACTGATATTTCTATCTTGCAACATGGTGTTGACTAGAAATATGTGTAAAACAATTCCCCTTAAAGCATGACGCTAGAAGGAAAGGATAGGAAAAGGCTTTGTAAGAACAAGTTATCACTTTGAGGAAACAGTCCAAAGATCAGAAATCATTAATGACCAAGGTCATCCTGTATTACATTTACACTTTGATACATATCCATACATTTCACAACATGGTTTCCGACCAATACAATGCATATCCATGCGAGATATAAACAATCATGGCTACTAAGATACAACGTAGATCCATGAAGAAGACTCAAATTTGGACATTGGTACTAGACATATAATGTGGATCTATGCCATACAGACACAAATATGAGCATAACCATGAACATACAAATGTGGATCCATGCTATGACTAATACAAATACTCCATCGTAACCTGGGGAAATCAATGAGTGCTTAACAGATATTGTTACACTGAAATCTTGTCCTCTTGATCCATGTGTCAACCTTTTGCCTAATCCCCAAATTTACCTCTGCTAAGGTTGATTGGTGTTGAGGTTATTTTTTCCTTTTTTCCCTCTTTAGGAAGGCTAGCACTTTTCCCCTTCATTCTAGGTGCATCGATGGTGCTTTTTCCCTTAATTCTAGGTGTGTTGGTGTCGACACTCTGTCTCCCACTGCTAGGTGCACCGACGATGCTTTTTCCCTTCATGGAAGGTGCGTCGATGGGGTTTTGAGGGAAAAAATGGAGCTTCGAGACCCTTCTCGAAGGTGGATGAGGTGGAGGTATATCCCTATCATCTATGTGAGGTGGCATTCAGTTCCTAACTTATGGGGAAGATCCCTTAGATCCCTCCTCCTAATCCTCAACCTATTCTATTCCTTTATCCTTATAAATTAAACTCTCTCTCCATTGTGAAGGGAGGAAGGACTATGGTACTATTATTATGGTGGAATTTCTAGGTGATCCCTATCATCCTTTGGTAGCCTTGCTTATATTGCTTTGGAGGCCTTGGCTTGGATTCTTGGATGGAAATTTGCAATGTTAAGGCTAGGTTGTGGCATTCCTTCTTTATGTAATTCTATGTATCTCCTTGATTACATTAATACAAATATATTTCCATAAATGTTATTGTGTTAATAATGTTCAGAGATTTCTTCCTTAACGGTTAGCTTAGATCAATTCATGTTTCGATACACATGTACTGTTTGCTTGTTTCCACTTGCTTTACAGGGTTTTGCAGCTGAAGATCTGAAGATTCTGGAGCTTGGATCAACAAAGAGAGAAGAGGATTTCCATATTGCAGGTAAGCGATATATCTATTGCTTTGCATTTATATTTGATCTAGGAAAGTAGATTTTATTGTGTATTTGATTTGTTCTAGATCCACTTGGACTAGGGAGATATGGCTTGAGTCTTCTTGAGTAGATTTATTTGATAACAGATACCCAAGGTCTTCGTCTCGTCTTCAACAAAGTATGATTCTAACCATGCAAATACATGTATTGAAGTTGAACATGGTAAAAATAACTTTATCACCGGCCAATGATGAAAATCGTAAACAAGTGTGAGGGGAATCACCATTAATGTCAATGATTCCCAAGGTACTCTAGTACATTCCTATGAATATGAATAGATGGACCGACATCGAATACTCGGCTGAATATTTTGATCAAAGATCAATGATGTAAACCTGTTGTCGAAAGCGATAACATCTGTCATTGATGTATACATATCTTAAGGTATTGACTTGTTTCTAAGACTAATTCTCGGAAGATGTGTTGAAGTCGATAGGAATAGTCTTGCCGAAGGAGGGCCGTGATGAATTCCTCATCAACGACACAAAACTTGGAACAAAGTTCTGGAATTTGAGTATGAAGTAACCATAAGACTTACTCAAAGGTAACTGACACAATATAAGAGATCATTTTGACTGTAGAGGGTAACTCTCAACACAATTTCCCTTTGAACATTGGGTGGCACGGCCGAAGACTTGGAAGCATTTACATGACGAAGCAGATACCACAACATAATCTGACATTGGATGATGCATTCTTTGAAAAGACTCAAAGGAATAACATGACTTATGAAAGTGGATCGAATTGGAGACAAACTAAATACCCAAGTGTTTGAATGAAATGCAGATAGGTGCCATGTTCAAAGGTGACCATAAAAACTGCCATGATTATAAATGAAACATAGTTCCCTTCCCTTAATTTCCCCATCATGATCGATGAGTGCCTCTTTACGTTTGAATGGGTTCAAAGAGGGTAAAAAAACACTCGTTGTAGCTTATCTTAAGATAATTCCATTCACATATGTTTACCGAAACTGAGGAAAAAGGGGCTCGTTTCCAAAAATGCTCTCTCAGTGTTTCATTTAACAAGTCCATTGAAAGAAAATTCAACTTCGTTCAAGTTTAGAGAGTCTGAACGAAACTCAAGAAGACTCTAAAAGGTCCTTTTTCATAAAGTTTAGTTTTCTAGGTCCAAAAAAGTATAAAATAATACAAGGGAGAAATCTTATAGTCAACGGCTAGAGTATACATTTTCGTAAATAGTCAATCCGAACCGAAAATGGGGTAAACTACCATTGGAAAGACGACTCTTCAGTTCATTTTAGGAGCGTGAATATGACAGGTTCACTCAGCCATATTTTCACATTTTAAGATTCAGAAAAGAGGTTAAAGAGGAATCCATTTGGATTTGTTTTTCCATAAAAAGGTTTAACAAGACCGAAAAAGTTGTAAAATTTTGACTCAAAAACTTACTTCTAGGATTTAACGAGCACGACTAAAGTTTTAAAATTGCGCTCATAAAAATTTTTGTTTTGACCAAGAACGAAAAAGACAAAAAGAACACTCTTCCATATCAAAAAAATCAAATCCCCATGACCTGCAATTTCTCAAAAAGACCATTAGACCTTCATTTAATCAAAACTAAACTTTAAAGGATGATACTAAGGGTAAAAAATAATCAGTTTATTAAAATAAGATCAAAATGGTAAATAAAACTAGTAAAAAGTCAAAAATAGTTACCATTTTGTTTTTACCCAATTGGAGAGAAACGAGGCCCTTTTGAGAGAAAACTTGGAGCATGGATTGCAAAGGCTACAATCGACCATTTGACAAACCATTCATACAAGGTAAATCTTGAACTCTTCCCCTACATTTTCATGGTTTCCTTTTTCTATTTGATGCATTTTTAGGTGTTTTGGGGCCATTTTCTAAGAGGAAAATGCACATTCTGGGCACCATGATTTTCCCTTTCGGGAACTGCAATGTTGATCAACACCGCACATTTCCTTTAAGGAAAGTGTGGTGCCATCACTCTGTTCGAAAAGAGAGAATGTGGTGGCGTAATCTACCATAAAATGCTTCAATTTTAAGAGTTTCAAATGGTTGAAAATGGTTTTTAATCCTTCATTTTGGTTGTTTTGAAGGTTGCATCATTTAAAATTGTTGTGTGGAAAGAATCAGAGCACGAATTGGATGACATTCGTGGAGCGAATGACTATGGTACTGTAAGCTTTCTTCGAGAATGTGTACTTTTAAAGTTCTTCAAAGTTCCCAACATGAGGGCACAAATTTTTTTGTTGGAGTATATACTCACGATGTCGAATCCTGAGCAACAACATTTCGATGTCGGTGCTCACATACTTACTATGGAAGTGGAAGACATCTACTTTCTAACAGGGATTTTTGGGCAAGGAGCGCCCATATATTTGATCGGTCCTCATGGTGGGGATGTTACTACATAGGGCCTCATTGATAAACATTGTTTCCTAGGTACTCAAATGAGTGGGAAAAATATCCCCATCAAGTATGTGATGGAATTACCCTTTAAGACGGTCCTTTTCACCATGCAGAGGATTTTTGGGAGCCAAGGAGCTCATCGAGAATCTAGGTATCATATGTTATATTCCCTAGAGGAAATGGCACCAACAGTATTAAATTGGGTGGAAGCTTTGCTAGCAACATTCAAAGAATAACTTACCAAGTGTCATCATGGTGAGTTAAAACAGTTTGGATATGGTACCATCTTAGTGTATTTTTTTCTTGGAGTGATTCCCACTGTTGATTCCACATGTGGACTTGAAATATCGGAGCAAGAGATCCGTGCATGATTCTATGGGTTGAGGTCATGGCTCGCCATGGTGGTGGGGGTCCTAGGGTTAAATATATTGGATCATCCTTCTTTCGTTGGTTAGATGACCAACTTTTCATGGTCGAGGACTATGCTTATGCAGGCACAAATTTTCGAGGAGGTCCAGACCTAGCCCTACCTGAGGATGAGCAGTGGGGAGATCTCGATGAGTAAGACACTAAAATGTATGTTTTTATGTTTTTTGTAATTTTATAATTTGTATGTGTTGTACTGAGACATGTTTCCTAATGTGCATATTTTTGGATATCGAAACTAGGAGGGTCCTCTCCGATCGACAGGAGAGCCAGTGCTCAATTTGTACATCAGGATGACAATGAGATGTTGATCTTGAGGAGAACCTCAACAATTTGACCTTAGATATTCCTGACATTTTGGTGGATGGCCTCCCTAGGAGGTGCCAGTGACACACGACTAGTGTGTCAGGAAGTTTTGGTTGCTTACTGCGTAGAGTAGAAATGGCCATTATGTGATATCATGAGCATCATTAAACGGGATATAATTATTTCCCCAAAATTTCATTGCAAGAAGTCATCCATCTAACCCAAGCAATCCTTTTACAGTTTATCTAGATCCAGTAACTTCATAAGTAATTGCAATTTACCTCGTTGACTACACTGAAAGCTACAAGCTTCATTTTTTTTGTTATCTTATAGTGTTGAAAGCTAGTATGCTTCATTCCAGGTCTCAAGACCACATTTTTGTACTAAACACTTTTATATATACACAGTCTTACATTTTTGCGGCCTACATAATTTTGTAATAGAATGTAATTTACATGGATTTTGAATTTTTACACTGTTTATCTACAATTTCGCATGTTATTTTGTATATTAATATGTCAAGAATGGGAAGCATGCCAATCCAACATGTAATTAGCAAGTGAATCAACAATCGAATTAAAATACCTTGGAACATGTTGATAACTAATAGACTCAAATGAACTCTCAAGTAGACGTACCCTTCAAAAAAGATGAAGAAGTACTGGGTTTCAGATGGCATACGCGTGGTTCAGCTAAGAAACCACTTGTTGGGGTTCCAAAAGACGAATAAGTGATTAATATCATGAGAGGAAGCTTTGGTTAACAACCCTATCACCGCATGATATTTAGTTATATTATTGGTAGCAGGACCTAGGCAGACTCCTCCTGAACTAACTAAGTCATGTGCTTGGGAATACAGTACCCAAGTTGTTGAAGCGAGATTCAAGGTATGGTGGCTAGCACCATCGGCAAAACTATAGTAAAGAGTCATCTACAGAATCTAAAACATAACATGGAATCATTAGAGTTGGACAAGACCCAAAACCATACTACAGTAATAAACCACACTAAAAATTCAAATATACATAAACGTACAAGGTACCGATACAAAATGTCCTAAGCATTGTATATTTTTAGGTACAGCCCATTGCAAGGCTTCCCGAAAGGTATTCCGTCATAGTCTACCAATTCATAGGGCTCGTTCTATAATACTTTGCTAATGACATACGGACCATACCACATTGATTCAAGTTTTCCATTTCCCAATTATTATGTTTCTTATCATATGTCAGAATAAGGTCTCCTTCGTTGAAAACATGAGCTTGAACTGATTTATCGTATTGGGCCTTGATATGTTTTTTCTGTGATTCGTTGGTTAAAGAAGAATCTCATCCTGTTTCAAAGGATCAATATGGATACCATATTTGGAAACAACAAATCCAAGAAGGCGTCCATTCTCTACACAAAAGACACACTTATGTGGATTATGTTGAATATGATAGTGACAAAATCTAAGGAAAATGTCCCTAACATTCCCTAAATGTTCCTCCCTCTGTTGTGAATTATGAGCAGGAAGGTCATCCAGAGAAGGTTCCACTATGTGCTTGATATCATGAAAGACATAGGACATGGCTCGTTAGAATGTGGTTCCATCATTTTTCAATCCAAAAGGTAACTTACGGTAAGAAAAGGTTCCCCATGGGAAAAAAAATGTCGTTTTATGCTAATCGGTGGGTAATATTTAGATCTGATTATATCCATAAAGGATAATATGACACTTCCAACGCATTTATCGGTAATTTGATCGATTTAGGGGGTAGGAAAGTTGTCTTTCGAACAAGCTTTGTTTAAGTCCCTAAAATCAATGCAAACCTTAATAGTGCCTTGTTTATTAGCAACAGGAACAATATTAGATACCCACTCTGTCAATGGCATGGGATAAATGAAACCAACTTTCAGAAGTTTTTCAAACTTAGCTTTTATTGTTGCAACTTTCCTCGAGTGAACTTGACAGAGTTTTTTCCTAACAGGTTTTTTCATTGGGTAAGTCTTGATTTCATGTACTACGATTGACGGATCAATCCCAAGCATTTCCTCATAACCCCAGGAAAAAACATCCCGGTATTATTTGAACGAATCTTTTTATTTTTCAATTTTTGGTGTTGAACAGTTATGGCCTAGATAAGCATGCTAAAAAACTTCTGGCTTCACCGATATGTCGATGGGGGTGGTTTGAGTAATGTTGCACAAATTCCCTTCAGAATCAGCACCTTGTAATAGTACAGGTGTTTGAGGATGTTCGACAATAGCATAACTGATAAGAGATACAAAATCGGAATCTACCAAATTGGCATTGGGAAGGAAAGAGGATCTGTGATGATGATATTCCCATAAAGATTCATCCGGATTCATAATCTCCATGATGGAATCGTTAGAGGGAAAATATTGTGAGAGATAATCAAGAGCCGGGAGAGGGCAATCAAGACAATAAGGCAGATGGTAAGGATTCGATGCTACTAAATGTTGATCATCAATGTATGCATCAGAAGTAGATTGAATGGCATTGTATAGGGATTCATGAGGACTCAGAGGAGGTGTTTCAACAATATATTTTCCTTTGGACGTGTCACCAGTAAAGGATGATATCATGTTCATCGTATCAATTCCTATACTAGGATGGGAAGCAGTAGATGGAAAGAATCCCATAAGGGATGAATCTTTCAAAAGTTTAACCGCTACAGATTGATAAGGAGGGGGATATTTCCCCATCATAGGAATGTTATTTTTCATGGTGGTAGTGACATCAGTTGAACAATAATCAATATGATTGATGGTTACAATATTTCCAAGCTGAGGAAAGTGGAGAGTGAGAAATACTAACGAACCAACTATTGTCATAGCATAAAACTAATCTCTCCCTAATAAGAGTTTGTAACCGACTGGATCATTGACCACTTCTACCTGGATAGAAACAGCCTTTCCTCCCAGCTCGATAGATAGTGCCAATAACAAGTCATGAGGCTAGAAACCTCATCTGTCGAAAGCTTTCAAAGTGGTTGGTGACCGATTGAGTTCAGGAGAACCAATAACTCTCCAACAAGACATATATAAAACTGAGGTGGAAGTTGCTTCATCTAAAATAGTACGATGAACCTTCCTACCAATTACCTTAGTCATGATTTGAAACGTGAGCTGGTGAGATAGCTCGATTTATAATTCTCCACATTAAAAGTGATTGTATTATAATTTTTCAGGATCTAAGGAACTTAAGGCTGACAATAAGTTTTTACACTGTGTAGGGAAACTCTGGAGTACTTCTAGAGTAGACATAGCGCAAGGTGCCTGAGCTAAATCTTCAACAATATTATATAATTTGGCAGCTCGAGCGCTAGGATTGAATATTGACTTTCAAATCGTACTCTTGGGATGGTGTAAAATTGTGTCAAGAATACGTTTTTCAATGGTTAAAGGGCCATTAGAAAGTAGTGGAGGAGAAGGACTAGCATAAGGAATTTTCTCAAGAGAAGTACCTTCATCTTTCTTCTCAGGAGGTTTATCATATGTTTGTGTTCATGTGGTCAAGTTAACAATTTTGGAGGACATCATTCTTATTTCCTCCATAGATGAAGAGGGACCGTTTAAAGATGTATGATCAATTAATTACTGTTTAGATGGTAAATGGTCAGTTAGAGCTACCAGTGTAGGATTACTTTTCAAATATTTATTGATCTCTTCATGCCTAGGACATTCCTTAGTGAAGTGATCATTTCCACACAACAAGTAGGGGTACTTAGCCTTCCATTTCGATTTTGACTCATTCACTAGAGTCATAGTCTTGGGATTCTCCTGTGGTTTCTATATTTTTTAGATTTACCTTTACATTTTTTCTTATTACCAATTGTTTGTGAAGATTGGATAGCATTCACCTCGGCAGAAACAGTAGGAGTTGAGGAATTAGCAGGAGAATAACTTTTTTGCTTGTTAGGTTTTGTTGTGGATGGAGGTTGGATTGAACCTATGACACCATATACAGGAGTTTCAGTAGGTGGCTTGGTAGGATTGGTGTCGGGACGAGGGGAATTAGGAATTCAATCATATAATGTTATGCATTAAGAATAAACTAGGTCTAAATATTGAGCTCGGCTAATAGTCTGTTCGTCTGTAAAAACACCACCCATAGCCATAGCGTCGACCAATAGGTGGAAACAAAGACTTGATAACCAATCAACTAGCAGTTGATCTGGAATAACAGCCTTGATTAACCTTCTACCTCTTCTCCACTCATGAATGTGGTCAAATATGTGAGTGGAAGTAGTTTGTCATAGAGAGGTCAAAAGATCCGTACTGGTTTCATAATGAATTGGTACCTAGAAATGGGTAAGGAATACAGTTGCCAACGAATTAAAATCCACAAATGAATGATGTGGAAGTTCAATATACCACTTAGGAGTCGTACCAGTCAAAGTCCTCTGGAAGAGCCTCAAACGGATGGAATCATCCATCAAGGAATTGGAATAACACCACAGATGGAAGGTCATAACGTGGTTTTTTGGATCTTCACCTTGCTTCCCATCAAATTTTGGCATATCTGATGGTAACTTGACTGGAATTGTTGGCCAAAAAGGGTCATGTAGGATGGTATCATTAATCAATTTGGATAAGTCTGGAAAATCAAATGTAGTAAAAAATGGGAGTGGCCTATAAGGTTGTAGGTAATTATAATATTGATAAGGTAAGGATACCCATGTAGGACCATAGGTAGGTTGAGGTTGACCATAGTAACCTGAAAACTGTTAGTAATTGGGAGTGTTTTTTCCCATGAAAGGTGGTTGTGGTTAAGTCCAGCTTGGGGTTCGTAGGTAGGTTGAGTCCACATATTGGTAACACCTCCGGGATAAGGGACGTACAAGGGGTTGTTATATTGTGCCCCGCTAAGGTATTGGTTACCTGTGTTGGGATGTTGAGGTGGGACCCAAGAAGATGTGGGTGGTAGTGAAACCGGACCAATAGGACCATAACCAAAAGGTCCACCAGATCCTATAGCTAGAGGAATAGGGATTGAAACATTATGCAAAACATGTATATAAATTACTCCAACTGCATGGGATGTTGGGGGGAAAAACTGACCACCAGGATTCGGCAAACTCATGGAAGGAATCGAAACACTTCTCGGTGAAGGGTTTGACATGGGATTTTGGAGCATACTGTACTCTCCTACAGGTTTTGAGTATAGTGACTGTTGGAGGAGGTGGAGCATTGGCTATAATTGAACTAGAAGGAATATTTAAATATCTACCTAGAATATCACTTGCTAAGGGATGGGGTAAAGAAATTATAGGTTTTGGAGTTAGCTCCATATAAGAAACATTCACAGCACTAATAGAACAAAATTGGGATATGGCTTGTCCTAAGGCGATTTCCCAAAATGGAGCATTTGGCCCAAATATGGGAGCAACCTTATCATCAGGCTGTAACTAATTGAGCCCTGCTCCTGAAGGAGTGTGGATGGAAAAAGATATATTTTGAGAGGATGGTTGTTCCTCTATGGGTGGTACTGAATAATCAGTAATGGGAACATTGGCAAGAGGGGGGAATTCACCTCACTCTTCTATAACTAGAACTCCTTCCAATTCAGGCATGGATACACTACCTGTTTTAGAATTTGTGTCCATATCTCGCTCCAAGGGAGGTCTAGTTGCAGTATTTAAAGGATACTCTGGTGATAATATGTGTATACGAAAAGACCATCTCCAAGGGAAATCATCCAATTTGAATAGGTCAAACTGATCTCAAGATAAACCTCTAAGCTAATCAAGCAAGACAAACACTACTCACACTAGTCTAGAAACAATCAAACCTGTGACAAGAGTGGATTGAGAGTATGGATCCTCATAGGATTATCATATCACCACAACTCACAATATACCGCAAGGTCCAATAGTAAAACACGAGAAGGAGGATTGGTATCGTACCTTTTCTTTAATACTCGACTACCTAGACAACATGTACGTAACAATCTCCTTGAGTGTTGTTCTCGGTGTATTATGGTGATAATATGGTCAAAGGGATATGCTTAGTTGGTATAAGGATCTCTACAAGTGTGTCCTAATATACACAAGGTACGTGGGATCTCAACCCTGTAGTAGTGTTGTCTAATACACAATCATTTGAAAGGGGACTTCCTATATACTGTTGAGTACATGAAGTACCTTTCGATATACCTCAAGGGTATGTGAAAGGTCTTTTGATATACTAGCAAGTACGTGGAAGAACCACACAATCCCCGGGATGCATTACAGGAAAATAATGACTTCTCCTACGTTCATAGACGCCAAGACACGTTTTCTAATCTATAACACCTCGCTAAATATTTTAACCTAGAGTAGCGCTTAATTTTATCTTGTATGGTTAAGTGAATGCATGAAATGAGTATTGAAATGTAAAAGCATGCAGGTATGCACATGCAAGTCTTTCACTTTAACTTTTATGGATATTCCCTATTTAAAGGAGGGATATAGGTTTGGTTCTTCTTTCTCAACACACACAAATAGATTCCAAACACACAATATCAAACTATATGTTTCATTCCTATTGCAAGCATGCAAAGATTTATAATGCAAAATTTAAGAAGAAGAAAAAATGAGATCTCTTTTGAAAGAAAATATACTATTACTACTTTGGACACAAAAAATTTCAATTTTCAAAATTAAAGAAATATTCAAAAGAAAAAATATTTTGTTCTTTCGTTGAGAAGAAAACATACAAGAAATAACACACTGTGAATACCTGAAATTTGATGAGACTAATCAAGCAATCAACATTTCATTCTTATGCTAAGATCTATGATAAAAAATTTCTCATTTTTTCAATAACAAGTGTGAAAGAAATCTTCTACAATCTATGAAGAAAACAAAATCAAAATCACTTTCCTTTTCTGTTGACTCAAGCAACATTCAAAGATCTAATCAGTTAAATTATTTTCAAAGACTTTCTCTTTCAAACAAAAGGCAAATGACCAAGAAGCCTCAAAGGCCAAAATCAAACCTAACGCTTGAAAATATAAACAAATCAATTATGCTGACTTTTTCCAGATCATGTTTAAGGATTGCAACTATCAATAGTAAATCCAAAAACATTCAGAAGCCAAATTTCATATACAATATATCAAAAATCAAAAATGGATTGAAAAACCTACCTGGAGCCGCACTTTGACAAGTCAGTACAGAGCGTTTAGGGCTCAGTACCATGCTTTTTCAACACATATGGAGTGGTGGCACCACTCTCTATACACTGGAAATCTGCGGTGGCACCACTAGTTGCCTCAAAAAAAGGTGTGGTGGTCAATTCTTTTACTTTTCCCAGGTGCAGTGCCCCAAAAAGATTTTGAAATCACAAAGAGGCAAAAAAAGAAAAGTGTTAGAGCTTATACATTGGATCCAAATAACATATTAAGGCATAAATCTAAATCATTTAAGGCAAATAAAGGTAGAATTAACAATTTCAAACCAAATCTCACTAATTCATAAGCAGATCTGATCTATAAACTGAAATTGAAAATTGAAGAAAAGCTAAAACCAAGAATCTGATCTTTCCCCAGTGGAGTCGCCAATTTTGTTACAAGAAATTCTCAACCAGTGCTGATAGAGGATGTTTCCCTAGATTGAAACACTCGATACTAGAACAAAACAACTACAAAATAAAGAAACTTTCCCTAGGATTGAATAAACATCTTGAATTAACTACTCTTCTTACCTTCCACGGGCTGCAAAGGTTTGATCCTTGAAGTTTTTGATCTATGCATATAACCTACAAGAGACACAACAGAACACAAACAAATAAGAGTAACAAGATAGCTTATGATCCTAGGTAAAAGACCAAGGAATTAAACAACAAACACAACATGATAATCAGACATACAAATGATTATGGGAAAGAAACCATATTTGTATTCAAACATGAAAAACGAGAGTCTGCAACCTATGCCTTGGTGTTGAGAACTCTTCCCAAATGAACCTTGCCTCAAAGCCTCAAACTTGCCTACACAAGAATCTGACTGAATTTGGGTAGAATTTGGATGCAATAACACATTCTTCCTCCCCCTACCCATGAGGGGTGAGCTAGTATATAAAGGAATGAGAGGATAGGGTAAGTTGAGGATTCCATGGGAGAGGTGGAGGGGTGATCCTAAGATAGGAGATCTTGAGCTCCATCTCTCCTAAATCATAGGGATGAGTCTCCACGAAGGCTAGCTTCGAGAAGCCTCTCGAACCTTCCTTTTTTCCTTCATAATTCGAGCACCATGCCTTGTTGAAATAGAAAAGGGGGTACTACAAGGGCATCGCACCTTGTAAATGTGCAGCATGCGGTGAAATTGCTTTTTTGTAGATAGAAAAGAAGCATCATTGAGATGGGTATCACATCTTGCTTACAAGTAAAGTGCAATGGTGGCAAAAACTATGAAATTGTTCATCCTTGTTCATTTCCAATCTTCATCCTTTGAGGAATTCAAAGCAAATACTAATATTTCTATCTTGCAACATGGTGTTGACGAGAAATATGTGTAACAGTATGGAGCATAAAGAGTGACAGGCAATGAATGGTACTCACAATACCTACTCTACAAAACACAATTTAGTGTGGATCATAGAAAATTCCAAGCATGGCCACAAAATTAGAGAATGTTACTTCGAGGGAATCCCATTGGAAACCTCTAGTCTATTATAGATCATGGTAATTAAGGAATTCCATAGGGTTTTACTATTAACACAATAAGAACCTCCAATTTTCTTGAAATCTTTTAGTAACCATCATCTATCCTCACTGACATATATAGCATCTTACATGTATCATACATATATAGTTATCACAAGATTTTATCATAAAATTGCATTCAACAATTCCAAAATTTATTTCATATAGAAACCAAGTTTTATAATTGCGAGGGTTTTCCTCGTTAGGTTTTTCCTTTGTAGTTGTAGCATTAGTTGTGAATCTTCATTATGGATTTGTACTTATTTCCATTTCCAATACAATTATACTTTCAGTTTTGTCCTTCTTGGTAGACTTTCATTTAACAAAATAAATTGTAAGTACTCATGCATATAATCTTCCACTGAAATATTCAACACAAATATAGACAGACAATTTTCCAATAGAATACCTTTCAATTGAAGAATAGTTTAGGGAGGCAACAATGTCTTGTCATATAGTTTAAAAGTTTTAGTTTGCAAGTGATTTATCTCTCTGGAAAAGTATATGAAGAAGAATATTGTATAAATGTAAATCAAGAGAAATTTTTTTGTTTTTGTCTTTTGGCATAAGCATTTGAACAAAATATACTAAAAAATGAGTATTTAAAAACAAGCAATATTCTCCCATCAAGAACAATGAAATCTTTCCTAGACTTCCAATATACAACATTCTAAAGTTGTACATACATAAAAACTAAAACATTAAGCAATCCTGATATGAATTTCTCATTTTTGTGAAAGCATGAGAGAAGAAACTTGCACCCACATGAGAGGAACTATTCCATATATGATAAGGATATGTTATCCATCATGCATGTTTTGGCCAAGTTTAGACAATATCTACTAGGTGGCAAATTTGTTGTGAAGACCAATCATAATAGTTTGAAGCACTTCTTGTCACAAAAAGAGCTCAATGACAAGAAGCAAAAATGGGTAAGTAGGATCCAATCCTATGAATTTGATATTGATTATAATAAAGGTAAATTAAATGTGGTGGTTGATGCACTTTGTACAATTCCAACTATATCTTTGATGCATGTTCCTAACGATTGGAAATCTCAACTAGCGATTGAATATTCCAAAGATAAATTTGCATGAGAAGTGATGGATTGGGTTAGTACATGATGATGAATTCAAGGTTCTCAATGATGTCATATTCTATAAGGATAGAGTCTTTTTAGTTCCTAGATCAAATAAAAAAAATAATATCCTAGAGGCTTCCCATGACTTTCCCTTAGCAGGCCCTCTAGGTTTCATGAAGACATATAGGAGGGTGAGAGAGAGGTTCTCAGGAAGGGCCTCAAGAGTGATGTTTGGAAGGGCCTAAAGAGTGATGTTTTGGGGAATGTTAGAGGATGTATGGCATGTCAACAAAGCAACGTGGAGCACACACACCCAGTTGGTTTCTTGAATCCCCTTCCCATTCAGAACAAAAATGGGCAAACATATCAATGGATTGCATCATCGGTTTTCCAAAGTTTCAAGGTAAGGATTGCATTTTTGTTGTGGTTGATAGTTTGACTAAGTATGCACATTTATTTTTTGTACCACAAACATTTGTAGCAAGCCAAGTGGATTCCCTCTTCTTTCATAAAATTTTCAAGTTGCATGGGTTTCCCAAGTCCATTATGAGTGATAGGGATAGCAAATTCATAAGCATCTTTTGGCAAGAATTGTTCAAGTTGGTGGGAACTAGTTTGGATCTTAGTACAAGCTATCATCCTCAAAGTGATGGAAAAATAGAAAGGGTGAATCAGTGGCTGGAAGGTTACCTTAGAATCTATGTCACATGGCAGCAAAGATCTTGGGTCACATGGTTACACTTGGGAGAATTTTGCTACAATAATACATTCCATGTCTCCATCGGTATGTCTCCTTTTAGGCTTTGTATGGATATGATGCTCCCACTTCTGTAGATCTGGTTTTGTATGATTGTAGGACCCACAAAGCAAAGGATTTCCTCAAATAGAGTCAATACATTCTTATGGTGCTCAAATAAAACTTGCAAGTTTCCCAAAATTGGTACAAGTTTTATGTGGACAAACATAGGGTGGAGCATTCCTTCCAAGTGGGAGATATGGTGTTTTTGAGGTTGTCACCTTATAGGAAATATTCATTGAAGGTAAAGGGGGATTATAAGTTGCATCCAAGGTTCTATGGACCCTATAGGGTGACAAGAAAAGTGTGTGAATTAGCCTATGAGTTGATTAAGTTACCGGAAGGAATCCAGATACATAATGTGTTCCATGTGTCTTGCCTTAAGAAGGCAATTGAGAAAAGGGTTGTGGCATCAAAGGATATTACTCCCATTTATTATGAGGGACATTTGGAGTTTATACTAGAGGAAATATTGTAGTTCATATAAAATAATCTAAGGAACAGGACCATCAAATAATATATGGTACAATGGAAGGGCGTCCCGAGTGAGGATGCAACTTGGGAAGGAGAAGGCATTTTGAAACATCTTGATTCGATGATGCTTGAGGACAAGCATTCTTGGGAGGGGAGGACTGTAATATCCCCTTCCTAGAAGAATATGGATACACTCCACTTACCCATTATATTCCAATGGTTTCAAGTGGGAATTAATTATATCTAGGGATTAATTACAATAATAATAATAATTGCCTAGTGAAAAAATTGTAAAAATTCATATGAGGCAAATTTGTCCACTTATGGATTGGGATTATAGATAGGTGTGAAAGGGTCCCAAGGGGTTTTATTACTAATTATTAAGTTTTCAAAAGGTTAAAGAGGCACACATGTCAATTTTGTACCAAGTATAACCCATTTCCATAAAATAGGGAAATTCCATGATTTAAGGGAAGTTGTTGGAATTCTACATTGGGACTTAGATCTAACCTCCCTTGAGGTGGATATGAGTTTTACTGATGAATATTGAGTCTAATAGGTTGAAATCATCCTTAAGGATTTGTCGGTTTTCCAAGATGGATGCACTTGTGCAGGTTCATTGAAGAGATTGTCAAACCCAAGCATCTTTGACTATATTTCTTCAAAGGAGTTGGAAGTTGGTTAATGGTTTGGGGAAACATGGTTTATTATATACCATGGTTTTGGGGGTCCTATAAGTATTTATACACCACATCTATGATTCTATCACACTTCCACGTGTTGGCTAATTTTGATATTGAAATTATTGTGAGTTTGCTTGAACAAATTCTACATCCTGGGAGATGTTCCCCTTGCTAACCATTAGGGATATAGGCCCTCACCTTTCTATTAAGGAGTTGATTAATCAGATTCGTTCACTATTTTTTCTACATATTTTTACACTAGTGATACTTGGTGTGTTGTGGTTGTGGGAAATCATATGTCACATTTTGTTGATGTCCTTATTTCTATGTATTTTTGGGTGTTCTAGTGAAGCAATCTTGTTGTAGAAGAGCCATTGGGATCCATTGGTTGAATAAAACACTCTCTGGTTTATTTTTAACCTTGATTTCTGGTTATGATTTTATGTGTCTTTGTGCATCATTGAAAATTGCATATGCTCTTTGTGGGGTTAAATCTGACTAGTTTTCAGTTTCGAATTGGAAAACTAGCTTTTGGGTGTCCAAATGAAAATATGAAGGTACCTACAGGTAGATAAGTCAAAATTAGACCAGTGCATATCCTCCTTATAGAAAATAGTGAGCCTTAATGGTGGTTTTTGGAGACTTGGAAATCACCTTCCTACGCAGTCTCGATCTAGTAATTTCCATTTCCAGATATTCTCTTGCCAAATTAGAACTCTGCAATTTTCTACAGACATTCCTACTATAGACCCTATGATACCGGAGACTAGATACCTGTTCCAAAACCCTTCCTTCAGTTCCAAAACTTCCTACCTATCGGGAAGTCAATTTTTAGTGTCTTTCTTGCCTCTTTAAGCTAGTGTGTCTATTCCCTTAGTAATTTTGGCCTAGGTACATTACAATTTGCAACCTTCACCCATGGAATAAGAGGTGTCAAGCGAAATATATGATAGTAATTTCGACATAAATTATCAATTATGGAGTTCATAAACTTAGAGGTGTAAGCAAAATATATGCATGATCAGAGTACATCTAACTTATGTTAATGATTTAAAAGAAACAATTATACTGCTTTCATTGAGTCCAAATCTAGGAAATAATAAAAATGGCATAAATTAAATTCAAGAAAGCATGAAAGTAAACCTATTTACGAAAGCACAAGAAATCATATTGAAAGTAAAATTAACTAAGAAAGCAAGAAGATGAACAACCTAATATATGATAAAGCATGTGGCAAATGATAAATAACAAATAGAAAATGATAAAAGATGTGAGCTCGCATGAAATATACACTACTAACTCATAATAATTCAATCAAAATCAATATGGGGAAATGAAAATGCTTGTATTAAACCATCAATCCCTAGAGAGAGAGAGAGTGAGTCCTTTGTACAAATGAAAATGCTTGAAAATGCTTGTATTAAACCATCAAAATGGGGAAATGTAAACTATGTTTGAAACCCCTTTTGTACATGCATAATTGTTTTTTTATTGATGTCCAAGAAAGTATAAACCCCAGCTTCACATTAACTTGGAAAAATTACCTACTTTAACATGTGGGAGAGAGATTTAAACTTTTGTATTGAAACCTTAAAACCTTGAGTGCATTGGATGTGATTTATTTATTTCATAGGTTTATTAAGGTTTCACACCATAATTATGATTACGATAGACAACTTACAACTCATCTAAACAACTCCAAACTTGAAAATGGCATCGATTGAGGAAACAAGCTCTTCGTAGGATCCATCTTGTCACCCTCTACCAACATAGATGCTCGATCCTTCTCTTGAATTGTCCACCTTTCCTTAGTTAATCCCCCAACCTCAAGTAAGTTAGGTTGAGGAAAAAAATGCATAGCATGTAGAGGAAAAATAATCCAAATGGAAGATACTAGACCACTCATCAAAGAACCCAAACCAAAGAAAAGGAGATCATCAAGATCTAGAAATGATTACTCGAGACTTGGAGGATTAGATGAAAGTAGTTAAGAAGAAAAGGAACACTCCAACTCTACAACCAATAATGACCATAAATGGGCATCAAAACCTATTCTAAACATACATTGTTTTTTCACTCTTTTATGTTCTCAGTTATTCACATTTTCTCATTTATTTCAAGTTATGAATTAATTTTTAAAAAACATCATTTCTAGGAGTTAACATAAAACTCAATATTTTATAATTAGGCATATCTCTCATGTACGAGCATAACCATCTATTTTGTATTATAAGATTCCTATTTTTGTATCCTAAAATTCTTTAGTTTAGACATAACATTTTCTAATATAAAATCATAACCATTATTATTAAAAAAATGATTCTAAATTGAAATCCCAATAAACAAATTAATATAATTGCAAAATACTTTACAATTCTCTCTCTATACATAGTAGCATGCACTACACCAACCATTGAATAATATCGTATCTCTCATGTACGAGCATAACCATCTATTTTGTATTATAAGATTCCTATCTTTGTATCATAAAATTATTTAGTTTAGCCATAACATTTTCTAAGATGAAATCATAACCATTATTATTAAAAAATGATTCTAAATTGAAATCCCAATAAACAAATTAATATAATTGCAAAATACTTTATAATTCTCTCTCTATACATAGTACCATGTACTACACCAACCATTGAATAATATCTTACATCATTATGTAACGAATGAGGTTACTTAGAAAGCATAGTGAGTATCGATTCACTCTAATCCATACTATACGTGAATCAATGATCATATCTTAATAAAACATTATGAAAGTTGCAAGAGTATGCAAAAACTTCAACTATCTATTTAAAGAATCAACGAAAATAACATAAATATAGTGATTCATTTTGCCCAAGATAAAAATAAAAATGATTGAAATGAATAATTTGATTAAGATAAAAAACTCTTGTAAAAGTATATATTTTATTTTTCTGAATAATAATTTTAGAATTTAATATATTTTAATAGATTAGTAGTAATTTAAATAAGATAAGGTTTTGATTTTTTTATTTAGAAAAATTATTGAAATGAACATTTTGACGAAGATAAAAAGTTTTTGTAAAAGAATATGTTATATTTTTTGAATAAAAATTTTACAATTTAATATATTTATATAGATTAGTAGTAATCTAAATGAGATAAGGTTTTGATTTTTTTTATCCATTGGATGTAGCTTGGGTGGTTGGGAGGAATGAATGCTACCCTCCCTACCTGGGTTAAATTCTCGTAAGTGAAATGATGCTCTTGTAAGCCCCTATGTAATGCTCCATGATAAAGATGGTCATACCTTGATTCATGTTTGAATAGTAGGTGTTGCTATTTTCCGTGGAATAGCCCTCTAACAAATGTTGAACCACATTTAAAAAGGTTTAACATTTAGAATATTTTATTAAATTAAAATTGATTCTAAAAAATTATATGGTATGATCTTCATCATAATAAAAAAATATTGAATACTATAGAAATTTAATGTTACAAATTTTAAATATATATCACTTCAAATTATTAATTTATTAATTCACTTCTTTTGAAAATGTTTATAATATACATTTAATTGTAATTATTAAAACTAGAAATGAATAATGAAAAGATTGCATATCCTAATGGGATTTGCATTGCGCATGTCTACCTCAACATTCTCCTTTAAATCTTGAAGTGCCTTCGACTTTTGTGACAGGATTTTTTTTGCAGGTTTTGCTTGGATCTGAATCGTTTGCTGGAGTAGTTGAGTCGTTTTGTCTCATTTTTGGGTGGTGTAAGCAGGATCATAGCCTGGGTGTTGCTCTCCTTTGTTGTCATCGTCTAAATCTCTGTATCATATCTTCTAGCTCGTGATTTTTGGAGGGTGCTTAAATGCCCTTCTCAATTTCTTGTTTCCTATAGAGTGTCGATCGCCTAGTTTTTCTAAGGCTGGGTTTGTATTTCTTCCTTTGCTAATTTTTTATCTCTCGGGATTAGTTCATTTTTCTTTGTGTGAGTGTTCTCCCTGAGCAATCTCTCTATGGCCTCTGGAGGGATTCCCCCCCTCCCCGTCCTCTTGAGATTGAAGCATTTAAACGCCTCATAGCTTCTTGTGGGAAGAGAAAGGGCATTCCATTGGTCCAGACGTTTGTGAAGAAAACATAAATCCCTTATGTTGATCTCTTGGCAGCACGTCCTTTCCAGACCGCCTTGAATTTAGCTGAGCATGGGATCATTGGTTAGTTTACAGGATTATGGCCATCCCCGAAGGCTATGGATGGATGGGTTTTACAAAACTGGAGGCCTCTGGTTTCTGAAGGAAACCGTAGCCATCTGGTTAGCAGAGGCTATTACGTTTTTTGTTTTATTTTGTAGCCGACAGAGATCTTATTTTTTGAAATGGTCCTTATTTTATGGGTCCCCAGGGACTCTATCTGAATAAATGGACCCCTGACTTCGACCCTACCCAAGATGTCCCTTCAATTGTTCCTGTTTGGGTTAGGATGCCCCATCTTCCTCTTCACTATTGGAATTTAGAATCATTGGAAACCATTGGTAATAAGCTCGGAAAATACATAGACATGGCAGAAAAGAAACATCAATACTCGTGTGCTCGAATTTTTGTGGAAGTGGATTTAGAGATCGGGTTTCCAGAGGCAATTAAGTTAAAAGTTACTAACTGGTCTTACGTTCAGGAGGTTGACTATGAACAGCTTTCGTTTAAGTGTCGTCACTATCATGGCTATGGCCACTTCGCCTGTAATTGCAAGAAGAAATCAGAGGTAGAGATGGGAAAAGATAACACAAACCAATGGACACAAGTTCAGAAAGCAGGCTCAGCTAAACAGGTGAAAGGCAAAGGAGGAAACGCTGGGAATGGTGCTCTCCCTAGAGAGAAAAAATCTTTAAATAATCAGTCTAAAGGAAATGTTACTTCATCTTCAAACCCTTTCTTGGTCTTAAGTCCTCCTGAGGATATGAACACTCCTATTCTTGAAGAAGGTGAGTTGCAGCAAACAGAAGTTCATAAGGATGAGGGTGAAGAAAATCGAGGGTCTTAGGAAACTGATCCAGTCCCCTTGGAATCTCCTCGAGTTGATGTTAGCTTGCGGGATTTCCATAAATCCCCTGTAGAAACTTCCTCCTCTCCTTCTTATGCAGAATCTTTAAAGAACAAAGCGATAGACTCATCTAGTTCCTCAGAAGATGATGAACAATTCACTAAAAAGGCAGGAAGGAAATCTAAAAAGGAGATCAAAGAAGAGGAAGCTGAGAGGCTAAAGACGCAAGGCAGCCAAGCGAAAATTGAAATGCCATATGGAAGAATCAAGTGAAATCACCCTTAAATGTAGGTACAACTCCCTTTACCACGGGTAAATAATGCTGATCATTTCTTGAAACTATAGGGGGTTGGGGAATCCAGCGAAGGCTGAGGCAGTCAAAAATATTCTAAAAATGGAACCAGTTGACATCCTCCTACTCCAAGAAACCAAGATAGAAGAGGCATCTCTTTTATCCATCAGCATATTAAAATGGAAAAAGAACACAGGCGTATTTGTAAGTGATAGGGGTGCCTCAGGAGGTCTAGATACGTTATGGTCTGATGATAAATTTATTCTTAACTCTTTGTATGTTACTCATCATTGGATCTTGACTGAATTAAAACATATATCTAGTAAGATTGTCATTCTCTCTTCAATGTATACGTCCCTATTTATTTTCTTGAGAAAAAAGCTTGCTGGAAATCTCTGTCAGAATTTTTGGAGCTCCATTCTCCCATAAACATAATAGTGGCAGGGGATCTTAATATCATTTTATATCCTAAGGAGAAATGTGGTGGTGTTCGGGGCAAGGACCCATTCTAGGAGGTCGTGGACTCCTTGATACAAGACAATGATCTTCTAGATTTTAAACCAAAGAAAGGCCGCTTTACTTGGACTAGTAATAGAGTAGGGGAAGCTCGTATCTCTGCTTGATTGGACAGATTTTTAGTTCAAAGTAATTTTGTGGATGGAAACGTTCTAATTTCCACCAAAATTTTGCCAAAGCTTACGTCTAGCCATCACCTAATATCATTGTTGATGGAAGAAGAAGAAAACTTGGGCCTATCCCGTTCCGATTCAATCCTCTGTGGATTGAGAGGGAGGGATTCTGGGATATAATTTCTCAAGTGTGGTCTCAGTATGTCATGGAATCTCCTAGCTTCATCTAGTAACAAAAACTTAAACTCACCAAATCTGCCTTGAAAAAATGGATTAAAATTCCTCTCTCCAATCCAATGAGTAGTAGAGTTCAGACGATGCAGGCTTTAGGGGAGATTCAATTGAATATGGAGAACGTTGTTGTCTCCAAAATGTAGCTGGTGATTGTGCAAGTCGTGCAAGTTAAGTCCTCTCTTTCCTTTCACCGGGAGGAAGATCAACTATGGCTCAAATCCTGTAGTCTCTGGTTGCTTGTTGGGGACAAAAATTCTGCATTTTTCCATAGATAGTGCATATCCAAATTGTCTCATAACCATATTTTAGAAATTTGCAGTAGTGAAGGAGAAGATATCAAAGTTTAATTGCACATAAAATAGGCTATTTTTTTAGATTTGCATAGTTTATTTCATGAGGATGAAATATCTGATGAAATCGCGGCTGCGGATTTTTTATCCAACATTCCTTCTTTGGTCAGCCAAGAGGACGATATTGGGCTTTTGAAACCATTCATTGAAAAATAAATTATTGATGTCATTTGGGCTATGGATCCGAACAAAGCTCCCGGTCCGGATGGATTCTCTATCCATTTCTTCATAGTTTGTTGGATCTCATTAAATTTTACCTTCTCCGTCTGATCTAATCCTTCCTTAAAAAATCCAAAGTAGGAGGGAGCACAAATTCAACCTTCCTAGCTTTGATTCCAAAGGATGTTAACCTGACCTCTTTTGATAGATTTCATTCCATTCGCTCTGTAATGCCTCTTATAAAATCCTTCCCAAGCTCTTAGCTAATAGATTGAAACTTCTGTTAGGATCATTAATCTCTCTTCTCCAGGGGGGTTTGTTAAAGGAAGACAGTTGTTAGATAATGTGATCCAGGTTCAAGAAGCTCTTCGTTCCAGCTCTCAAAGGAAGGAAAAAGGCATGCTCATCAAGTTAGATATGAAAAATTCTTTTGATCGGGTCAAGATTTCCTTTCTCTACAAAGTCCTCGGAACTTTTGGATTTAGCACATATTTTGTTTCCTTGATCAAAGCGTGCACAGATAGGCCTTGGATTGTGCCTCTTGTCAATGGCAGACCAGCAGCATTCTTTCAAGCTTCAAGAGGTCTCCGACAAGGGTGTCCCTTGTGTCCTTTTCTTTATATTTTGATGGCGGAATCTTTAAGCAGAAAGCTTTCAGCTGAATTGGCTATAGGTTCTCTCCTGGGCATCAAGATTGCCAGTGGTGTGAATCGTATTAATCATGCCCTTTTTGCTGATGATTCTCTCTTATTGGGAGGAGCGTCCCTTTCCATTGCTAGGGATTTCAATGGAATTTTACTAGACTTTTTTCTAATTTCATGAGCTTTGATAAACAAGAACAAGAGTGTTGTCTATGAATGGAATGTTGACCAAAGATCTTTCCTTAGAATTTCATATTCCTTTGAATTTCCTGGTTTTTCTAAGTGGGAAAATATTACTTATTTGGGACTTCCTTTAACCTTGGTTCCTAATCCTTCATCCTTGTGGTTGGAAGTGATTTGTAAATTTAAAGCAAAAATTGTCTCCTGGGGTGGCCAATGGTTGACTAAGGCTAGTAAACTGATTCGGATTAAGGTTGTCTTAACAGCCCTTCCCATCTTCTAGTTCTCTCTGCTTCTTGCCCCTAAGTTCATCTCGACTGAGATATCCAAACATCTTCGATATTTTCTTTGGGAGGTGGAAAAGGAAATTAGAAAAAGATGCACTTGGTAAATTGGGATATTCTCAAAAGACCCATTATGGAGGGTGGTTTGCAAATTAGAGATCTTGAACTGGAAAATTTAGCATTAGGAGGAAAGCTCATCTGGCAGTTTTATTCAAACAAAAATCATCTGGTAAGAATGATCTTTTGGAGGAAATATCTAAAGGGTTGTTCTCTAATAAACTTAAAATCTTCTAACATCCCTACAGGCACTACAATTTGGAATTTGTGCAGAAGAGGAATTGATAAATTTCAACATCATCTTTATAGAGTCCCTGGAAATGGGAAAAGGATCTTACTATGGGATGATAAAATCTTAGGAAATCTACCTTTGTCCACTATCAATTCGCTAAATGAGATTAAGACTTGGTTAACTAACAAAGGCCTTCTTCGGCTGGTGAATATTTTTTCTTGGGACAATGCTAGGAATTGGGTGGATTGGTCTTTGCCTGAGCTCCCGGAGCAGCTTCTTCATCAACAGGATTTGCTGATTTTATCTTTATCAAGATTAGCACCTGTTAATTGTTTCTCTAAAGATGAATGGGGATGGGCCCCCTTTGGAAATTATTCAACAGCACAAGGCTTCTCTGAATTGCAAGCTCCCCTTGACTCTAGCTTATCTCTTACGATCTAGAAATTTGTTTGGTCTTCCTATTGTCTTCCCAAGGTGAACTTCTTCAACTAGCTACTTGTGCATAAAAGGGTATTGACAGGAGAAAATCTGAGCAAACGTGGTTTCTATGGACCATTTTGATGCTGCCTCTGCAATGATGTTGTTAAATCATCTGATCATATTTTTATTAACTATGTGTTCTCTCAATTAGTGTGGAAACTGGTTCTCAATGGATTGTCTGATCCTCCATATCAATTTTTTGTTGTTTCTTTATTCACCTCCTGGTTCGATTAGATCCCCTTCTGGAAAGAATGGTTTCCTGATTCTAATGTTAAAAAAATTGTCTGGAAAAACATTTGGCATTCTATTCTGAAATGCGTCCTCTTGAAATTGTGGATAGCTCACAATGATAAGCTTTTCAATAGTGTGTCAATGACTCCCCAGTGCATTGCTTCAAAAGTTAAATCTCTAGTTGTCAAATGCATTAGCTCCATGGTCCCTTCTTCATCACTACTAGTTGAAGCAATCATGTGGATGGGTAAGAGCTCATTGGGATTTTCTATAAAAAAATCGACCTTGAAACCTGTGAGTCCTCCAATTTGGAGATTGCGCTGCATTGAGACAGAATTCTCATCCTGGTGGGTGAAGTTTCCTTCTTCTTCCATTTTTTTATGGAGCGTCCAAGGGAAATCCTGGGACATCCGGAGCAGGAGTCTAATTATCTTGCCAGATAGGAAGTCTGAGTTTTGCTTCGGCTAGGGGTTAGGAATAATGACGAACAATCAGGAAGAAAGTTATAGTCTCCTTAAGGCATGCCAGATAGAAATCTAGAGCGGGTATAAATCAATCCAAATCTTTGGAGATTCAGAATTGGTTATCAAACTGTTAAATTCAGATACGCTCTTCAATAAATCATCCTTGAATAAAATTCTGCAAAGAATCTGAAATTCTCTAAATAAGTTTGAACATGTCGCCTCCTTTCATATTCTTCGGAACTTAAATAAACGTATAGATTTCTTGGAAAATAAAGCTTGCATTCTGGCACAAGGTATGATCAGTCTCAATGGAGAACTTAGCACATTTCAACCTATCCCTTAATCTAAGATCTCTTTGGAAGTAGTGAGTATGTTATTATAAGAAGCTTCTTCATTCTTTGAAGGTTTCATTGTATAAATTCTGCCATGAGTGTAATTGGTTGATTTAGCAATAGTTATTTCAGACCTGTATATTTTTCATAAAAAAATAAAAGAAAAAAATTATCCGTTTTGGTTATAAAAAAAACTAGAAATGGATAACTAGTTTAAGAGTTTGTTGAAACATAATGTGGTCATCAGGGGAGGTAGGAGAAGGAGGGATCATTTTTTATCCTGGAAGAAAAATAGTGAAAACATTTACTTGGGGTCTTGGAATCAAGACGAACAATGAGGCATAATGGATGGCTCTTCACCATGGGCTTGAATTGATAGATTGAGAATCCACCCTAAAATTACTAGCCTTTGGTAACTCTCGTCAAGTCATTCTAAAGATGCATTCAGGATACTCCAAAGGCTCCATCTGATGCAAAAAAAAAATTGATAGAATTACCCTTCTAAATCTTCCCCCTCTTGTTTTGTTTCTCCACATTCTCATAAGGAAAAATGGTCAAGCTAACAATTTGGAAAACATTGGTGATTCAATGCCCCAAGGCTCAATGGTTTACAATGGACAAAACAATGGTTTTAAGTTTGTCCCATAACCCATCATCGACGAAGGGTTGAGATCCCCTCCCCTCGACCTCTAACAGCGTGCTAATTCCCATCATCCTAATTAGTGGCATCACCTCGGACAAGTGGCCTCCTCCAAACATTGGCATTAACTCCATGTCTCCTCCTTTAGTGTGAGCCAAATTTGTTCTCACAACCTGCATAAGTGTTATGGACCGCATAGTTAAGCTCGACAAAACCCTCCTCTCGCATCATTCACACTCATGCTCTAACGAAGCAGGCACAACGTCTGAGCTCCTTCGGGGTTTGTTTACAAGTTTCCCCTTCTGGTCAGGTCCTCTCCCCATGGTGAAAAAAGACACATAAGAAGGATTTTCCATTCTAAAATTCAGGCATGACGATTTAAAGAAGCACCTACGTAGACTCTCTGACATTGTTACAGTGGGAATTAAGGACAACATAATTATAGCTTTCGATGTCAAGTTCATGGCTTCTGACATTAGGTATATGTCCAACCAGATTGGATGCCATGATTCTCGCATTGATGACCATGACATAGCCCTCGGAGAGCTGATGGGCACGGTGGACATCATCAAAGAATAAGTGATGAAGCTAGTAAGGATGAATCAATGCAACCACTGTCAGGTTTGTCGTGGTGATGAGGCCCGCCCCATGGCAGATGTTTTAGTCACCCAGCCTGTAGGGTTTTCAGGAAAAACTAAATAATCCCTCTTTTTTCATTTTTTTTGCATCTTTTTGAACTAGCAATTTGTTTGTGTTTACGCTTCTCAAGCTACAGTAAATAGCAGGATATTTTCCAACAGTTTTAGATGGAAGCCAACTCTGTTGGCAGTTTTTGTAAATCTCTCCTATCAATCCTCTCTCTTTCTCTCTCAGAAATATGCTTTCTCTGTAATGAATAGTTGCGCACAACCCTTTTAATATATACATCTTTATGTTTCTGTTAAAAAAAACATAATGTGGTAATCAATTTTTTGAAAAATAATATAAAACCAATTTTTAAAACATAAATTATAAATTTTGGTCATACAAGTAGAAAAATATTTAATATAAATTTCCAAAAACATTTTATCTTTACTTGTTTTTATCTTAAAAACTTTTATTTTAATTTATTCATTTATTCAAGTTTTTAGGTGCTACTAAAACTGGTCTTTATAGCTGTCTCAAGAAAGTGGTCTGTATAATTCTCTCAAGAAATTTAATAAGGAAATATTAGCTTGATGAAATTATAAAGATTATTCAAAAGTGTCATTACTTTTAAATATAAAAAAGTTGAGTCATTTTAAAATATTTGCATACAAATTAACAAATAAAATGGTTTTAAAATATTTGCATACAAATTAACAAATAAAATGGTTTTAAAATATTTGCATACAAATTAACAAATAAAATGGTTTTAAATAATTCTGGTTTAAAAAAAACAGAATGAAATCACTAAAAGTAGGAAAGCTTTCCTCCTTGCATTCATGGAAGTTTCCCTGCATTAATAATACAAAACTTTTTTTATTTTTTGTTTCAATTTTTTATTCTTGATTTGCATGGTATGACATCAATCACACTTGAAAGAAACTAGTATGGAAATTAAAAAAATTAAAAAAAAACAAATGAAAATAAAAAAACAAAACTTTAGATGCATTTATAAATGTTGAAATATTAAAATACTTCTATGAAATTAATGAAAAAAACTAAAACAATAATATACACACTAAAAAAAATGAAATCATAAAAAAGTTCGAAAGTTTTCTTAGTTTCCATGCATTAATGTTACGAAACTTTTTTATTTTTAGTAACATAATTTTTTTTGTTTCCTATTAAATATAAACAACAAGAATGTTGGAGGTTTCTAATAGGAAGTATACGATTTTATAAAACAAAATTATGAAGAAAAAAATACTAAACTTTCCTTTTTAACATGTTTCATAGATGAGTTTTATTTTTTTTCTTTATTTATTTAATTGGTATTTCTATGATATAGTACCAATCAACTTTTGGGAAAATGTCAATAAAAATTAAAAATATAAATAAATAAAAACCAAAATTTAAGATAAACTTTTTAGATTTTGAAAAATTAAATTTATTTGGATAAAAATAATATAAAACAATAATCTCACCCGAAGAAACTAAAAATAATATAAAAATCCTTATTGTAGATTTTTAAAAACTTATTATCTAAACTTTCAAGATTTCTAGAAACTTATTATCTAAAATTCAAGTATTATTTTCAAACAAAAAAAACTTATTTCGAAGGACCATGGAATTTCTTTCCTTATAGGCGTTAGGTTCGTGGTTACTTTTAACCCACTTACTTGGATTTCGAAAAGGCACTTGGAACATTTTTTTCTTTGGAGGTGCTATATCACATGGTGGAAGAAATAATCCACTTCTTAAAATCTAAAAAAGGAGTAAACTATTTAACCGACCATTTGCACCGATCGGACGACTTGGCTCGCGTGAGCGGTCACATCCGACGTTGCCGGTCGTCGGATCGATGCAAATGGTCGGGTAAATAGGTCAATCTTCTAAAAAGTAGTCATATGGAATTTTTTCACTTTCGGCATTTGGAAGACATAATCCACTTTCTAAAATCTAAAAGTAGTCAGATGGATTTTTTTCACTTTCGGCATTTGATATTGGATTGGGTATATTATGGTATATTATAAACTTTTGAGGGTATAATTTTATTATTATTATTTTTAAATATACATAAATAAAGATGAAAAGATTGAATTCCTTTCATTATATGGATGAGAATGAGAATTAGGTTTAAATGTAAATTATTGTTATTGTAAATTTAAAGTTAGTTATCAATAACTGGCCAGCCAATACTTCATACAAAGATACATCTGGCTAAATTTATAATTCAATTTAGAATCAAGACATTTTTAAACATTAACGAAGATACATCTGGCTATCAACCATTTGCAAACCAATACTTAATACAAAATTTATAATTCAACTTGAAATAAAAATTTATAATTCAACTTAAAATCGAGACATCCTCCAACACCAAAGAAGATATATCTTTATCATAAATAACTTACCCTTTTAACATATCGTTGACAAGGATTGAACCCAAATAAAAATACATCGATTCTCTTTTTTTTAACCACTGAAATTACACAAACTATTAGTATAGAATATTATTCGGTGATTTTTCCTTATTAAAAACCCCATAATAGTATTAACACCACAAATAAAAAAAGGAGACCAAGAGCCAAATATATAGATTCTAGCCACTTTCATTAAAAAGAAGAGAGATATATAAATTCTATTCACTTTCTTAAGAAAAGTATAGATTCTTACTCATTTCAAAGAACACTAGCACAAATAAAAAAGGAGATCAAGAGCCAAATATATAGATTCTAGCCACTTTCATTAAAAAAGAGAGATATATAAATTCTATTCACTTTCTTAAGAAAAGTATAGATTCTTACTCATTTCAAAGAACACTCTACCGTAAAGTAGAAGGGATATAGGTATCTATCCACTTTTTAATGAAGAAGAAAAAAAGTTTAGTTTCTTAGTATTCACTATAGTTCAGTGATACAAGGTATCACATTCTATCATATAGCAAAATCTTGAGCTAAAAAGGAGCAGCCAATACAAACAAAAATAATCCAATAAATTATGTTTATTTATGAATCGTTTAGTGTACAAATTCGCTACCATAAACATAATGGTAATTTTTTTTATTTTATATAATAAATGAGAATAATATTTTTCCATAAAACTTTAATGCGATGAGTTTTATATGATGACGACGATGACTAATGTCTACTCAGACCAAACTTTGGTTTATCGGACCCAAAGAAATGCATTATTTAGTTTGTTTTAAAATTGTATTTCTATGCTCAAAGAGCTTGGAGAGAAGCGTCCCGAGCTCACTATAATTTTGACAAGTTAAAAGGCTAGGAAGGTTGGAATTACAAGATTGTGAAACTGAGATCTAATGTGGGTGTACGCAGGGCATTCTAAGAGGAAGTGTTTTTCATCCTCAATGTTCATATTCTCACAGAGATGGCAAATCCTTTCTACCCATGATGTTTTAGGAACTTCCCAACGACCAGTTTCATTATGAAGCTCATGCGAGTTCGTTCTTATCTTGGCTATATTAATTTTTTTCTTTGAACTAGTTAAAACCGAGAGATACTTTTGATATTCTAGAGTAGGGTTGATGACCTCCTCATAATATCTTAATTTTCTTTTATCCTCTAAATCTTTCTCTAACCACATTTTCTCCTTAAACTTAAAAGTGACAATATTTTTAATGTTATTTATATTTTGCAATGCAACATTTTCGTAGATCTCCCAACGATTTAACCAAGCCCTGGTATCTTTATACCAACCTTGCTTGAGCTTTAGGTGGTTTTGGCTGAAATTTAAAGCTAGTTTAGGAATTCTATGGTATCCCATGTTATTGGTTTTGTGCTTGTACAACAGGAGCCTAGTCATAGCTAGGCTCTCGATAGGGGAAAGACCCAATTCTATCAGGAGAATAGGGTAGGGTGTATTGCTTTTAATTTTGAGGTTATACGTTATAAAACACTTCTGGATTTGCTCAATCTTTCTCCAGGATTCTCTAGAGATGCTGCAACCCCACACCTCACACCCATACAAGATAACAGGAGTGACTAAAGTTTCAAAGAGGAGCTTCTTTTTATCCCACATCACAAGGTTTGCTGCTTTACAATTATTTTCAAGACCAAAATAAGCTTTCCACCCTCCATTAATCCTTTTCTTAATGCTATAGTTCCAATTGAGCTTGTGATGAATATCAATTCCTAGGAATTTGTAAGAAGACACTTCCTCCAAGTTGTTATTGTCATACACAAAATTAGCATAATTTTTGTTTTGTCAATGTTAACAGTCATACCCATGGTAGAGCAAAAATCCTTAAGAAGCCTCAGTTGCTTATCAAGATCAGATGGACACCTTGCTAGAAGAACAATATCATCAGCATAGAGAAGAAGGATGATGACTATTCCAGCTAAGATCGTGCCAACACAGCCTGCTTCCTCTAAACAACCTTTTAGCTTATCTATGTAAATGCCAAAAAAAGTGGGGAAAAGAGAGCAACCTTGTTTAACTCTGATATTACATTTAATTCCATATATGCATGACATATATAGAATTTTATATATGCATGACATATATATAGAATTTTATGTATTTATATCAATATAGAGTATGAAAATTCTATGTTAGATTTATATAATTTATGGTACGAAGTTGTTAAAGGTACACATATGTTATTATTATTAAAGGAGGTTTCGATATTTGATTCATTTTATAAATTTTGTTTAAGATTTAACTTTATTAACCTATTGTTTTTCAATTTTAAATTTTGAAAGGAGGATATAATTTTATTTTATTTTTAATTTGAAAATAAAATATAAAAAATAGAAATATAAACTTTTTATTATTAATATTTTATATTTTTTCTTTTCATTTCAATATAAATTTTTATTTTACTTATTTGAGATATATATTTTTTAATTTTTAATAATAATTTTGTTTCTCTATTTTCAATATATAAATATGGTAGGGATGAGGGTTTGTGGCAAGCTTGGACAAGCAAGATTCCTGTAGCCTTAAGGAGCTACAGATGAGAACATGGTTTAGAACTTGCCACGAGTTCACACCAATATGTAGCGACAGGAGGACATGACACCCCGTGAACAGTCAGAATACCACATTGTGGATACGGTGGATTACTCGGCACATCTGATGGAGGGACATCGGATTTTTCGCGGAAAAGACGGGAACGGACGTGGGAGACAGGGAGTTTCCCTAAACAGTTGCAGAAGAGGGCCTAACATAAGCACTCACGGTTATACCATTGGCACCAAACCTAGGCAAAGCTCCATTCACCCTCTTCAAACCCTTTCAGTAGCAAGGCCTAGAGATTTTTACTCCTATAGAGGACCCGATAGCCTAGTCGGATGTACAAGGAAAGATTTGGAATGAAGGAGATTTGGATCTTGGTCTAGATCTAGTATAATTTGGGTGGTTGTTCTCATAAACAATAGGAAACTCCACTCTACCTCAAGAGTCCCCTGAAGAACTCACGACTCAAATCCCAGAGGGTTTTATAGCCTCCCTTCTGCAGCTTGTGTATCAACAAGGATTGGAATCCTCCTTATGGGAAGTCTCAAAGACTGGACCTATTGACCTAGTTCAAAATCAGAGCTCGCTGAAGGGAAACACTCAAAGATGAAAGGGGAGTAAGATCCTCAAAACACACAAAAGAGCCCCTTAACCTGATCTATGGAAAAAATGTTTTGGTTGCACAATCGTTGTATATGGCAGAAACAATGGCAGTGGAGCATTCTAGAGGAAAATATCCCAACAGGGAGAACCTGGATAGCTGGGCAAGGGAAAACTGGATGGGGTTCTTGACTTACAAGCCTGAAACTTTGGTACTTTCAAGAGGTTGGTTTATTTTAAAAACTTAAGAGGAAAATTCCTCCAGAAGCCATTTAGCTTCGGATCTACCCCCATCTTGTTCAAAAACTGGACACTAATGTTTGATGTAGACACAGAAAAAATTTGATGTGATTTTGGTCTGGGTGCGACTACCGGGACTACCATGGGAGTTCTGGAACTGTGACTCTTTTAGAGACATTGGGAATGTCGTAGGAGCCTTCATTGATGCAGACATGACATTCACACAAACCAGAAGAATGTCGATGGAAAGAATCCTGGTATCTCTAAAGATAAGGATTGGACTCAGAGAGGAATTGAATTTCATCCGGGGTCAGGTGAACCGTAGGCAGAAACTTGACTAGGAGGGGATACCTTTCCAATGCCATAGATGCCATAATTATGGGCATATGGAAAAACATTGCCAACAATCTTTCAGCAAAGTTTCTGATACATCTCAAAAAAGAAAGGTTGAAAACACAAGCCAAGACCATGGCAAAGGAAAAAGTTTTGAAATTCTAACAACGGCACCCCAAACAATAGGTGGCTCAGCGAAAAGCCACGAAATCAATATGGCTTTGACCCAATCGGAAGCTCAGCAACAGAATCATGATCTTGAGGTGCAACTCGAACGATGCACAAAGAAGGGAGTTGGGACTTTCAACATGCAAGACACAAAAGATCTGGAAATCTCTTCTACTCCAGGTAAGGAAAAATATTCTCTCTTCCATATATCCGACCTGAAAGCTTCCTTAATTTCTTTAACTTTTTATTTTAAATATTTCCCTGCCTCATAGAACCCTACTTCTGCAAAACCCCAATGCACCCCTACACGACCACTCTTTGAACCCCCGACCCCCCCTACACAAATCAACCCCATACAAAACTCGTCACCCCCCCTCAAGTCAAACCACTAATGGGAACCCACTTCCTCACTGGAAACTCATTCCATCCGGTTCCATTTAAGATCTAGGGAAATCCCATACCTTTTAGATCCCAACCCACAAAGCCAAGGCCTAGGAAGGAATCCTATGAATGACCAAAAAGGGAAAGGCAGGGATAGACCCTCACACCTCACAAATGCATAGAATAGAGCACTTAAGGATGTAGCAGATGGAAAACATAAATCAATTTTAGGGGCGCTTAGAGCAGCGAGAGCCGCGGGAAGGGTTTCCCAATGAAGGTGTTATCCTTAAACAACATGGGTTTGGTAAGTAAACCAAAAAAATTGCACTGAAGAGGCTACTAACCCTACAGCATCCTGATATCATCTTACTCTAAGAAAAAATGGGACTGGAAGAGGAAGTCACTCCCTTCTAAAAAAATGATTTCAGTAACTTCGAGTTTTTTGCCATCAGTGCTAGAGGGCACTAGAGGGGCCTAGCCTTGGGATAGAACCTAGGGGTGGTGAACATAAAAAACACTTGGGGTTTTTACTCAAGTCTTGATGCATCCCTTGATAGCTCTTTTATAATGCTAAACATATATGGCACGTACAATGAGAGGGTTTCATACTAGAATAGGCTAAAACAAAAGTCCTTCTTCAAAAATGAAAAGCTAATCTTGGGAGGTGACTTAAAATTTACATTAGGGAACTTAGAAATATGGGAGGGGTATTAGAGAAGAGACCCTCTCTCATATTCTTTTGACCTCCTTCTCCAAGAGCATTTCCATGTTGATATTCTCCCTTCCAAGGTGAAACCTACCTGGTTAAACAAAAGATTAGGAGAAGGCCGAATTGCAAAAATACTGGATTGTTTCCTAGTCAAAGAGGGCTGAACTGAGAAAAACCTAAATTTTATACAATGGGTGGAGACAGGGGGAGAATATGACCACTTACCAATCTGCTTGGAAATACTAGGAAATTCGACAAAACCTCTCAGTTCATTCAAACTTTATGTTGCATGGCTAAAGGAGTAAGAAGTAACAAACATAATTAAAGAAAACTAGACCCCGTACCATCCAGAAGTTGGAAACTATGTAGCCCCACATTTTGTAATGAACCTTACCCAGGTGAAAAGCAAATGCAAGGAGTGGGATTTCAAAAAAAAATAATAGGATGAGCAAGAGATGAAACAAGCAGAAAAGGAAATTGTTATTATCTAGGACTCTGAAGGAGGGGGATACCTCACTATGGAATATAAGAATCGGCTGGAAATGATGGAGAATAAAAGAAGAAAACTTCTTTTGGAACAGGAATAAGTCGGGCGCTTGAAGAGTAGAGCGATTTGGTTAGAAAGCGGGGATGAAAAAACAAAATTCGCCCAAGCATTTGCAAAGGGGAGGAGATCCCAGAACACCATATGGAATCTGAGAAATGAAAATAATGTGGTCATCACTTCTTTTGAAGGGCTAACATCACTAGACATTGCTCACTTCAAATCCCTCTACAAGGAAAACAATCGAAAAAATATGGATGAGATCATTCTACTCTCCCATTTTTTTCCTGGTTTTATAACCCCATAAGACAATTAGGAACTCATGGAAGAAGTCTCAAAGGATGAACTCAACTTCCAAAAAGACAAGAGCCCTGGTCCGGATGGATGGACTATCGAGTTCTTTCTGCCCCACTATGAGGTTATCGGTATTGATCTCCTCCACCTTGTAGAAGAATATTGGAAGGGGGAGATCATGCACCCTCCCCTAAATGCCACTTTCATTGGTTTGATCCCAAATCAGACAACCCCTTTACTCTAGATGACTATAGGCCGATCTCGTTGTGTAATGTAAACTACAAGGTGGTGGCAAATATTATAGTGAGAAGATTTAAAAAGGTCCTGTCAAAAGTCATCTCTCAGGATAAATTTGGCCTCCTAGAAGGAAGGAAGATTCATAAATCCATTGGTGTCACCTAGGAAGGAATACACACACAAAAACAACAGAGACCAAAGGAGCGAATCTCAAAATCATTTGACAATTTAAGTTGGATCTACCTCAGGATTCTTCTGACCCACTTGGGATTTGACTACAATTTCATAAAATGGATCATCAGTTGCATTACAACAGCCTTCTTTATCATCCTCATAAATGGTTTTGCATCATATTTTCCTTGGGGCAGAGAGAGGGTTGTGATAGGGATACCCTTTCTCACCACTTCTTTTTCTTCTGGCAGCAGAAAGACTAAGCAAAGACATTAATCATGACAAAATATAGGGATCTTTTAAAGGTATGCCCAAATCCCACAATCTCAAGCTCACTCACCTTCTTTTTGTGGACAGCATCCTCATCTTTTGCGATGGATCTATAAGGGATGTTGAAAATATTGAAAACACTCTGACCCTCTTTGAAGTTGAGACCGGTATAGTTATAAATGCACAAAATTCCACTCTCACCTCCTTTCTCCTAGGAGAAACCAAAGTACAAAGGTACGTTGCTATTTTCCCTTTCGAAAACAAACAACTAGATGAAGGTCTCAAATATCTAGGTTTCCACCGAAAACTTAATGGTACATAAAAAATGACTGGAGATGGCTCATTGCAAAACTAGAGAAAAGGCTAAAAATATGGAGTCATCAATGGCTCTCCAGAGCAGGAAGACCAGTTCTTAGAAAACCAGTATTAGAAGCAATCCCATTTTACTAGATGTCATTGTCTTGGATCCCTAAACAAGTCCTCAAAAAAGCAAGGAAAATATTCTACATATTTTTGCAGTCGTGAAACTCTGACTCTTTTGGGTCGCCTTAGTTCAATTGGAAAAACATGGAAAAACCAAAAACACAAGGAGGTTGGGGTTTAAATCATATTCACTTATTTTCAAATCCATTGGCAGCAAAATTGGGTTCGAGACTTTTGTCCACTGAAAATATCTGGACTGGAGTTGTGAACAAAGAATACATAGCTCTGGATATCATCACAAACTAGCTTAGGAATCCAACAAAAAATAAAGAGGGAGTCTCGATAACTTGGAAATCAGTCCTTCTCTCACTTCGTGTAATAGAAAGAGGACTGGTTTGGAAAGTGGGAAACAAGAACCAAGTCTGCATCGGTTCTGACCCATGGTTGGGTTGTCAAAACGGGCACATGCTCCCCCCGAATCTCATTCAAGCACTCAACGGTAAGGGCTACTTTCTTCTGAACCAAATTGTGGACCAAGCCACCACCACAATCTGGAACCAGGGTTGGAAAAGTGAGGAGGACCTAGGGTTAACCAATGAGTTGGGAATCCTCTGGAAGTATTATATCCTAGCCCTCAGAAGCACACATTCTAGAACCATCGATAAGTCGGACGAACTTATTTTCTCCCTTGTCCCTCATGGCAGGTACACACCGAAATTGGGCTACAAGTTGTTAACTGGATCAATTCCGAACGAAAATGAAAAATGGTGGTGGAAAAAAGTATGGAAAACACATTGTCCTTTAAAATCAAAGATCTTCATATGGTGTGTTCTTGCAAAGAAAGTCCCAACTTGGGATCGAATGAAAAATCAAATAGCTTTAAGGAGCTGCAGATGAGAACATGGTTTAGAACTTGCCACGAGTTCACACCAGTATGTAGCAACAGGAGGACATGACACCCCGTGAACAGTCAAAATACCACATTATGGATACGGTGGATTACTCAACACATCTGATGGAGGCACATCGGATTTTTTGCGGATCTACCTATGATGGTAGCAGAATTCCCACCATAGACACCAGGGTCTCGAAATCCAGAAAAAAAGACAGCTGAGATCAATCGGAATGGGGAAAAGATGGGGACGGGCGCGGGAGATAGAGAGTTTCCCCAAACAGTTACAGAAGAGGGCCTAACACAAGCACTCGTGGTTAGACCATTGGCACCAAACCTAGGCAGAGCTCCATCCACCCTCTTCAAACCCTTTCAATAGCAAGGCCTAGAGATTTTTACTCCTGTAGAGGACCTGATAGCCCTATTGCATGTACAAGGAATGATTTGGAATGAAGGAGATTTGGATCTTGGTCTGGATCTAGTAGACTTTGGGTGGTTGTTCTCATAAACAATAGGAAACTCCACTCTGCCTCAAGAGTCTCCTGAAGAACTCACGGCTCAAATCCCAGAGGGTTTTATAGCCTCCCTTCTGCAGCTTGTGTATCAACGAGGATTGGAATCCTCCTTATGGGAAGTCTCAAATAATGGACCTATTGACTTGGTTCAAAATCAGAGCTCGCTGAAGGGAAACACTCAAAGATGAAAGGGGAATAAGATCCTCAAAACACACAAAAGAGCCCCTTAACCTGATCTGTGGAAGAAAAAAAAATGGTTTCACAATCATTGTATATGGCAGAAATGACGACAATGGGGCGTGCTAGAGGAAAATATCCTAGCAGAGAGAACCTAGATAGCTAGGCAAGGGAAAACTAGATGGGGTTCTTGACTTACAAGCCTGAAACTTTGGTACTTTCAAGAGGTTGGTTTATTTTAAAAACTTAAGAGGAAAATTCCTCCATAAGCCATTTAGCTTCGGATCTACCCCCATCTTGTTCAAAAACTGGAAGCTAATGTTTGATGTAGACATAGACTATAAGGATTACTATATAATGAATATTATAGTTTTCTAGGTGGTTAAAAAGTCTTTTACTTGGTATCTCCCAAAGTATTGTATGATTTCTACATAAACAAAGTTATGATAAGCACAAGGCTTACCAATATTCATAAATGTAATATCGATGCTATGATGAAATGGATATATGGTTAACAATAATCTAAAGCTTTCACGCATGAATTACTTTGAGAAAACTAAAGTTAATAATGTTGCATCGATTGCTAGGTCAACGCATAGCTTAATATGGATAAACATGGTAATTATAAAGTTCACGTTATAACTTTGATATTGTAAAAGAATGAGGCATTAGAACCACTCCATCGCTTGGTTTAAGGGTAAGGTTTTGTATTATAAAACATAGGTATACAATCATCATAGTTCTGAACTACATGATGACCATATCTTAAACTTGTCAACGCTCTGAGAGTTCATGGTTCTATTCCCAAGCTACAGCATGATGATACATATATAAGATCGTGGAACTTTATAAACGTTTGAATGAATATAAAACTTGCATGAATGTTCACAGATTATAATATAAATCATTGTAAATCATTGCATGCAGGTGACTATTGCGATGACCCACTGCATGGTTAAAATTTAAGTGATCACATGGTTTCTTCTCGGCCAAGTGTTGGAAGTATAAAAGTCGTTGTAACCCTATTCTTTGTTATTCACCTCTGTGGTTCTCGGGCCTTCGGGCTGCTCTGCAACTATTTCCATGGCCACCATGTTACCCTACTATTTAAAAGGTGAGATCTGAGTCCTGGTTTAAATTGTTTCAGTTTCCCTTCTTCGTTCTCAGACTCTTGTTGTGCACTATGATTTTTACCTTTGCATGAGTTTGTAGAGAGCCATGACTTAAGGCTTATGGCCTGGCCTGTGAGTGGCTTCTGGCTCGTTCCTCCGTGGCCTGCCTACAAGGATAGTTTAAAAAGTTGCTTGCTGCTATTACAGCTTTGTCCTCGTCGAAGGGTTTCGAGAGTTTTGTTCTCATGCTTTGCATTATGGTGACAGTTCTAACTTCGATGTCTAGTCCTTGCTTGGCCATTGCTCAAACTTCTTCTTGCTGCTGCTAGCAGTGGCATGTGCATGTGTCTATATCGTCTCTGTCATAGGGAGTATGAAGGTTTGGCTCTTTGTCTCGCTGGTGGCAGTGCTACTGTTTCTTGGTGGCTACATAACTTTCACTTCCAGGTACGAAATTGATTTTAAAAAGTTTTAAGACTTAAACCTTAATTCAGTATACAGTATGAAGCATATTTTAATTATCGTGGTTTCTCCAATGTTGCAGGTAATAGTTCGCACCTCTCTTGGCAGCTAGATCATTCGAGTAAAGGTCGGAACTTTGGATACGGGTAAGCCCTGGTTAACAAATGGCCTTCCATGCTTGTTTAGTCCTTAAGGAATAGTTTTCGGTTGGGAAGTTACGGCCTGCTAGTTACCCTTCATGGTTTACTGTTCTTCGGTCTACTTGTTTAGTTCTTTTGTTAAACCCTTACTTCTAGCAGGGTACTCCGACTCAAGTCGTGACTTGTAAATGTTGTTTTACTTGTTTTTGTATATTGTTATGTTAATAGATCTTGCGGCCTGTCAAGCCATACTCTGTTTAGTTCTAAAGCATAGAGATTATCTCTTTTGAGTTCAAACTCAATTAATTTTTATGCTCTTAATGTAATTTTGTAAACTAGGGTTTTAACCCTTATTCGACTGTGTAATAGAAATCTTTTACTGTTTAAATTTTTCTTGCATTAATGGTATTATTATAATTAATATGTTATTCCATCCTATTATAATTATTTATTTACAAGCTCGGATATTTGAGCAAGGGTTTCTCCTGTAGGTGACCTGTGTATAAAATAAGTTCTTTATTTTATTCTTTAAGTTTTAGTTCAATAATGATTTTTAATTTAATTATTGTTACAGGTATATAGTGTTATATTTCCAATGTTATCTTTCACTGTCCTTAAAGGACTGTAATAATATGCAATAGTTTTATTGTTCAAAATAATAAATAGTTCAGAACCTTAGATTATTGTTTAACTAATTATTATTTACAATGTTAATGCTATGAGGGTTTCGACCCTGTACTTTCTTTTATACTTAACTTTTGTTTATATTATTTAAAGGTTTTAATTCTTTTATAAATAACATTATCCAATGTTATTTACCATCGTATTCTAATTGTTTTACTGAATAAAAAATATAGTTAGGTTTATTATTATTCTGTATTATCATGTTCTACATTGTTGTACTAAATTTATTTATAGAAAATAACTATACTAGTATTACCCTACTTGAAATATGAACATTTGTAGATATAGTTAGATCATATGAACAATAAAATAAACTATGTAAAACAACTTTATTCTTTCTTCGCAGAAATAAATGAGTGCTTTATCTAAATTAATCCGTTTGCCTCTGTTACAGGTTATTAGTATAATTTTACAGAATAAAGTACTGCGTAAAAGTAATGACTTATTTATTTGAATAACTTGATAATATAATAACCAGCTATTTGTAAAGCATTTGGCTATTTCTTTTTCTAGCATTTTTACAACAACAATCTAGCTAACAATAAACTTACTAACGGGATATTGTTCTTCTCTGATAACAACTACATACATAAATGAATTATTCCAATATTCTGAAATACATAATAACTCTATTCATTTCATATTTCTATCATATCCTTCATCTATTTTAAAAATATACTGCCTGTGCTAGAGTACGGTCTGGTCCATTCCAGGCGTGGAAAAATACATGTTAGGATTATTTTTCATCAATTATAGATTCAATATTTCAAATAACTAAAGGATTACAATCTCTATTAGTTCACTACTAAACATTTAATCATTCATTAATCATCCAGTCTCGGATATAAACTTTTAACACAGTAAAATAAAAGACTGTAGGACCTATTTAAGTTGGACAACAATAGCGTTGGGAGGCCGTTCCTCCCTACCAACTCCTAGAGAGCGCTCAAACAGCGTCTTCTCAGGACCCCCGAGCCTGTTCCTGGTCTCCTTGGCTGAGAACTGGTGGAGCAAGCAACAAAATACTAGTCCAATGACTCAGTAATCACTCTACACTCAGCAGTAAGATCCTTCAGCTAAAAAGCTGCACTAAATCACTTTCTGTAGTTTACCCCTCAAACACCTTCCACAAAATTCCCTTCCCAATGAAATACTCTGAAGTACATTCACCTGAATGAACACTTCCCTGGAATGAGCAGCCTCAGCTCTCTTCAATGGGCATTTTTATTAAGATTGCCTAGGTATTTTTGGGTCAGTTGTCAGTAATTGAGCCGCCTGCACTGATCCCACTTTCTTGGGGGATCATGACCCCAAATGTAGGGAGGTTGCCACCTGCAACATTGGAAGTGTTTGAGGATGCTGCCACTTGTCTATTTGCTCTTCACCTAGTCTCCTCCACCAACTTGACCAGTAAACACTCTTTTAATAGCTCTCCCAAGCTGTTGTCTCCACTTTTATTTATTTATAATTAAAATATTCAGAATTACATTCAACATCCTTGACTCTGCTGAGTCATCAATTACAACTTAGCGTAAAATTTAACATATTGTCTTGAAATAAAATCAAATATGATAATATTATTTTTGCAAAATTGAGGCATGCGACACCTTACCTCTATCAAAGGGATAGAACTCGTGACTTGAGAGCATGTCGACCTAAATCAGAATCCTTGGATCCCATATGAAATCACCTTCCCAAGTCATTCCCAACCTAATTATCCCACCATAACTAGAGAAAACACTAAAATATGCCATAAAAGGATAGTACCCAAGCATTGAATGAATAAGGAGCAAATGGACCTAAGGCATTAGGGAGTGACAAAGGATCCATATGTTGCATTAAATATACTATCGATGCATGCCTAATCCTTCCTATAGACGACCACTTGTCATGGCATCATGCATGCTCCAATTTATGCTTGATGAGGCTAAATATTAAGGTGGCTCATTGCACATTAATACAATGGTATCAAAACCATCTTAAAAGGGGGTCTCCATTTTTTATGAGGACTCCCTTTTCCAAATGTGAAGCTTCATTGGATTTTCCATCCAAAAATTTGTTTTTATCACTTTTGACATGAAAGAGTTGAACCTCGCAAAGTTGATCCATGGTCCAAATAATTCTTTGCAAAATTCTACTAAGAAGAGTTCCTTCCTTTGTAACTCTGTTTCATATTTGATTTATAAGAAAGAGGGAAACACAAAAAATCATTACTTTCTTAACCTAATACCAAAGTAGTGTTGAATATTGTAACTTCAAAGGATATTCTAAATGTATTTTACTGATGTAACCCAACGGAGATGTTCATTATTCCTCCAGCGGGGTGTTACTATTGTATTTGGTCATCATAGAGTCATGAGGTAAAGCCTCCATTGTAAGTCAGGGAAATAGTACCCTAATGAATATAATATAATATTGTATTGAGTATTCCTAAGTGAATTCAACCTACTTAGTTAAGTGGGGCTGACTTGTCAGGTTAAATGTCAAGTGACGAAAAGAGTATAAATAGAGGAGACATGTTCCTCATTTGAACACACACTCACTTGTGCACAACGCATAGGAGAGAGAGAGAGAGAGATCTGCTGGAGGGAGGCATGCATATCTGGGGTCTTGTCTTTTATTTTTTATACATCTTATACAGAGAAAGCTTTTTTTGGGTTTTCTTCCCCATAAGGGTTTCCCAGGATAAATCTTCGTGTTCTTTTGTGTGGTTGTACTTGTTTATCTTTCAATGATATTTTGCTTATGGTTATGTTTTTATGATGCTAAATGTTATAAGATCTGATCTAACCATTAAAAACTTAACATGGTATCATAACCACCTTGAAAGAAGTCTTTGTAAAGTCGAAACAGTGATACAGTTACAGTTATTGAAGATTAGGGTCTCATGCTTGAAAACCCTAAAATACTAAAACTAGTAGTTTTGGTAAATTCACTATATCTCAATATTGGAGAAGGATCAGGAGCCAAAACTTTTACAAACCAAAGAAAAATTCCTGATGAACCCTGTGTAAAATTTTAACTCTCATATTCGCTATATTCTAGGAGATATGATTCCTCCAAGTCAGGGTTCCAACCTCTCCCAGGATTCAGCCTTAAACAGGTGACCTAGGGAGAATTGCTATATATCGAGCTATGAAGGTCCAAATGAAATTTCACAAGATGTTACAGGTAGGGCACGTTACAGGTAGGGCACGAACTTTAATTTTTGAGGTAAAATTTTTAGACCCCGAAGGTGAAACAGTGACACCTGGAAGTATGTACAAGTTTTCTATTATGAACAGTCCCAAAATAAGTCACCTTGGTAAAATGCTCAAAAGTCCCAATTGGTGAAACCAATTCTGCTCTAACCTGCGGTGGTGGAAATAGGATAGACAAGGCTACCTCAGTGCAAATTTTGAGACACGGAGGAGCAGTAATTTTGGAGATAACACAGAAACAATATCAGGAATTTCTGTAAAAGAAATTGAAGAAAACTAGGGCATCAGACATTTTGCAGTTCTGATCACAGTTTTGGGGAAATGAGTATATTGCTTATCTCACCTTGAGGAGGTGCATATTTCTATCCAATTAGATCTGAAAGAAACCTCAGCTAAAAAATTAGGTTTTCTCTGTCAAACCCTGGGTCCACAAAAATCAGCATTCAAGAAAAGCTTTCAAGCAAGCATGAGATTGAAGCAATCTCACTAGTCAAAGAAGAAGTTGCAGATGCAGAAGAAGATGAAGACAAAGCAAACAAAGATAAGTATTTCAATTTTATTTCATGTATATGCTATGTATTATGCAGGATAGAATGTTTTCATTAATGACAGTATACTACTAATATGCATGTGATGGGTAAGTATCCCATGGTGCTATACAACTCTCCATTGCTACTTATCTAGAATGAAACCTCTTTGCTGACATATTGGATTATTGCACAATCTCAATGATGTCATGGTAGAGATGGAAGTCATTTAGAAAGTTTCCAAGAGATATGGATGAATGTTGTATTGGCTAAAATAGTTGCATGATGCATAAGAATTTGTCCTTATGCATATGTCCTATGAAATGGTTCTAACCATGCAACTGGTGCACTTGACTTGTAGGAAAGGTCATGTGCAACCGCCTACAAGAAAAGGAGGATGAGACTTGTTCTGAAGAAAAAGTGATGACTATTCAATTTTTACTACAATAAACATGAACCTGAAGCTCCCAGGGTTAGGGACACTGTGACGAAAGAAAGAGCTTTTGAGAGCGGTAGATCCACCTCAAGAGATGAAGACCATCTTGGGCATAAGAGATATTCCAAGATGAAGAAAAGCATGACGGAGCTTCCAAACCAAAGTAAGAGGCATCGGACACATTCTATTTGTGTAACATGGTTGGGTGACATCATTTATGCAAACCCTTCCAGCTATGGAAGAATCCATGATCAAAGAGTAACAATTGATCATGGGGAATGATGTCTAGAATATGATTTCGAGACCTAAAGGGAAGTTCATACTATATTCCATATGGATCTACAAGAACAAGTATACAAAGCAAGGTTTGTGGTTTGTCTCAAAAATAATAGACTATGGCATGACATACTCTATTGACCAGACACACTTCTCCAATTAAGTAGAATTATATATCAAGCAAAGAACCACCTATACAAAATAGGCTTTGTATGAGATCAGAAGGCACCCATAGATAAGCACATCCAGTAGCTTGAAAGATCACCTAGAGTGATGAATATCTTAACCTTTTCTACAAGGTTGAAGATAAAAACCTATAGAAGATAACAAGCTCATAGATGGGTGCAAGATGAACTTTTCGACAAAGTTCGAGATGAAGGGATCTTGGTATCTAGTAACCTAAGATGGATACATAGAAGATCATTAACAGCGGATGCTACTTGTCACTCCAGTACATAATGCAAAGGAAGGATGATGCTCCACTTTAGGGGGAGTGACTATAGAAGATATCCGAGTTCGACATGATACAACAGGATGGACAGCTCCCTGTTGGAATAAGACTTTACCAAGAGTAAAGTGGGTTCCAACTTTCAAGGTTGAATGTGGAAAACTGGGATATGAAGATGATATGAAAGAATGAACTCATGGTAGAAGTAATGATGGAAGAATTATAGAATGATGTTTGAGATATAGTACTCGAACCAGAAAGCAAGAGTGTGGTATCTTCCAAGTGGATTTGTTGTTGATGGAAGTCTTGAAAAATACAATATTTGTGGCTAGAGGATTCTCTCAAGAGAGAGGGAATTGATTATGAAGAGACACTTTCTCCAGGAAGCAAGGTACACTTCCATCAAAACCATCATGGCACTTGCTTCCATGATGAAGTGGGATCTACACCAGATGGATGTAAATATAGCCTTCCTTAATGGAATGATTGAGGAATAGGTTTACAGTGAACAGCCACAAGGACTTAAAGTCGAAAACAGAGTGACTCATGTATGTAAGTTGAAAAAAATTTGTATGGACTGAAGCAAGATCCTAGGGCTTGGTATGGAAGAGTAGATAGCTTCTTGGCAAGCATGGGCTTTACCAAGAGTAAAGTTGATCCTAACCTTTACCTTGAGGTTATGAATGATGAACCTGTCATACTCTTATTGTATGAGGATGATCTATTTCTAACGGGAAATGACAAACAGGTCACAGAAAGCAAGAAGAAGCTAACTAAAGAATTCAAGATGAAATATTTTGGCTGGAAGTGTGGAAGAGCTCAGAAGGAATATTTCTGAACCAGGGAAACTAAGTTGTGGAAATATTAAAGAAGATTTGATATGTTGGATTGTAAATCCATGGCCACGCCCAAGGTAAAGGTCATATATATGCTTTCATGTGAACACCTTGAGTCAGTATCTAGTTAACCCTAGATGGGTTCACTTCATAGTTGCAAAGCATGTGATGAGGTACCTAAAAGGTGCGATTGATTTGGGACTGTAATATGGGAGAGATCATGACTACAATTTGTATGGGTATACGGATTCATATTGTGCAGGAAGTGTCATAAACAGAAAGAGCACCTCGGGTAAATGTTATTGTCTGGGATCCACCATGATCTCATGATTTAGTCCAGTGTTTCTCTCAGTACAGCTGAATCAGAGTACATTGCAACTTGCTCCGCTAATTGGGAAGCCATATGGCTTCGGAAAGATGATGTCAAGACTATTTGACATGGAGTTCGATACCACAGTGATTCTTTGTGACAACCATAGTTGCATAAAGATGACAAAGAATCATGTGGAATATGGTACCGAAGGGAGACATAAAACTCAAGTATGTGAGTACCGATGAGCAAGTTGATGATGTGGTGACCAAGCTTCCGTGACAAGCTTGGTGTAGTTCGAAAATACTTTCCTAGCAAGGAGGAACAATGATGACGATACTACGTACTTTCCTCGCAAGGAGGAACAGTGATGAAGATATGGATCTTTTCTCAAAAAAGGAGAAACAAGTCGAAGATATGGACCCTTCTCAAAAAGGAGAAATAGATTGAAGATATACACTCTCTTCAAAAAAGGAAGAATAAGTCAAAGATATGGGCTCTCTTCGAAAAAGGAAGAACAAGTCGAAGATATGGAATTTCTTCAGAAAGGAAGAACAAGTCGAAGATATGGACTTTCTTCAAAAAGGAAGAACGGGTCAAAATTATGGACTTTCTTCATAAAGGAGGAACAAGTCGAAGATATGGACTATCCTCAAAAAGGAAGAACAAGTCAAGACTATGAACCCTCATCGGAAAAAGGGGGATCAGGCTGATAATATGGATCCTCCCTAAAAATGGGGAGTGATGATGAGACGGGCATCGATGATGGGATGAAAATGATGCTCCAGCATGGAAGAGGCCAAGTGCGCCTAAATATGCTGACAAGGTCCAACATTTATTTTTGGACGATAGTATCCTATCTTGAGGATGGTAGATATAACACTCTATTCATGAGAATTGTCCTTACTAGGTAAGGATGGCCCTGCATATATTACTCTCGCATGGAGAGTACCCACATTCACCTGTGGACAATAGCATCCTCTCTTGAGGATGGCAGATATAACACTCTGTTCATGAGAGTAGTCCTTACTAGGTAAGGATGGCCCTGCAGATATTACTCTCGCATGGAGAGTACCCACATTCACTTGTGGATGATAGTATACTCTCTTGAGGATGGCAGGTATAACACTCTGTTCATGAGACTAGTCCTTACTAGCTAAGGATGGCCCTACATATGTTACTCTCGCATGGAGAGTACCCACATTCAGTTGTGGACATCGTAGAATAACACTCGCTCAGGAGTGGTCCTAACCTGTTTGGTATGGATGCTCTATGATGAGTCCTCACAGATGACAGGACTGACATTTTGTATGCAGTCAAGATCCGCTCTGCAGACAATACTCTTGTATGGAGAGTATGCCTACATTCATATGTAGATTCCATAGAATAATTCTCACTTGGGAGTGGTCCTAACCTATGTGGTATGGATGCTCTATGATGAGTCCTCACGGATGCTATAGTATAACACTCACTTGTAAGTGGTCCTAACCTGTGTGGTATGGATGTTCTACGTTGGGCTGACATTTTCAATGCGATTGAGATCTGCTCTATAGACAATACTCTTACATGGTAGAGTATACCTACATGTGAGTCTAGATACAGTAGTATAACACTCACTTGTGAGTGGTCCTAACGTATGTTGTATGGATGGTATACAATGAGTCCTCATGAACGATAGGGCCATCACTGGGTGCGGTCAAGATCTACATTTAGTTCTAGACGATTTAGCTGATCGATTTCATGGATCATGCTGATGGAGGATTGCATCGTCCTTGGACTTATGTCCTAAAGTGATCGGGATTGATCAACCCGCAAATAGATCATGTGTACTGCAGGTAGCATGCGGAGAAGGATCAAGTAGATCAAAGTACAGCAGGGAAGGGTCGAGTAGATCGAAGTGTGGCTACAAAGGATCAAGAAGGGTCGAAGTGATGTTGCAAAGGATCAAATGCTATTGCAAAAGGATTGAAAGGATCGAAGTGCTGCTACAAGGGATCAAGAAGATCCAAAGGCTGTTGCAGAAGATCAAAGTGCTACTGAAAAGGATCAAGAAGATCGAAGTGTTGTTGCAAAGGATCGAGAAGATCGAAGTGTTGCTACAAAGGATCAAGAATATCGAAGTGCTACTGAAAAGGATCGATAATATTGAAGTTCCATTGCAAAGGATCGAGAAGATCGAAGTGCTACTGCAAAGGATCGAAATATCGAAGTGTTGCTACAAAGGATCAGAAGATCGAAGTGTTGCTATGAAGGATCGAAAGATCGAAGTGTTGCTGCAAAAGGATCAAGTGATCATGTGATGCAGAAGATGAAGAGTAACTTTTCCAGTTACTAATTGTGAAAATTTCTTGTGACGTATAGATGTATAGCCTCAATGATGTTGCAAATATTATCTCTCTAGTCTCCTATAGTCTATGATGATGTTTTCAGTAGAATGACCTTCTCATTAAGGGGGAGTGTTGAATATTGTAACTTCAAAGGATATTGTAAATGTATTTCACTGATGTAAACCAAGGGAGATTTTATTATTCCTCCGAGGGGGTGTTACTATTGTATTTGGTCATCATAGAGTCATGAGGTAAAGCCTCCATTGTAAGTCGGGGAAATAGTAACCTAATGAATATAATATAATATTGTATTGAGTCTTCCTAAGTGAAGTCGACCTACTTAGTTAAGTGGGGCCGACTTGTCAGGTTAAATGTCAAGTGACGAAAAGAGTATAAATACAGGAGATGTGTTCCTCATTTGAACACACACTCACTTGTGTACAACGCATAGGAGAGAGAGATATATATATATATCTGCTAAAGGGAGGTGCACCTATCTGGGGTCTTGTCTTTTATTTTTTATACATCTTATACAGAGGAAGTTTTTTTGGGGTCTTCTTCCCCATGAGGGTTTCCCAGGATAAATATTTGTGTTTTTTTGTGTGGCTGTGCTTGTCTATGTTTCAGTGATATTTTGCTTATGGTTATGTTGTTATGATGCTAAATGTTATAAGATCTAGTATAACCATTAAAAACTTAACAAGAAGGAGAATAGTCTCTTGAAGTAGAACATAAGCTTCTACTAGGTTATTTGTTGTGGCGCCAATTCCCCGTGAATAAGTGCATTTTATGCTTCCTCTGAGATCAGTAAAGACTCCCATGACACATATCACCCTTAATAGAGCTAACTTTTATGCTCTCGATATTTTGTTGAAAACAAAAACTATAAAAGGTTCAAAGTAATTATAGATTTATGGTGTTTCCAAAAGTTTGATAGATTGGGCTTAGAAAAATTGTAGAATTGACAACATTTTTGTTAGTCCAAATAATGAATTTGGTACTTAAGGTAAAACAACTCTTTGTTGATGTTTCCTAATAATATTATATATATATGATACCGAAAGCACGATGTAGCTATGCAGCCCCCAAAAAAAGTTTCAATGATTAGTGAGGATTTTCTCTTTAAACTTTTTTTATTTTTTTCCATGGGAATATACTCACCGCAGCCATTCATAAACATGATGTATAAGGACAAGGTTGATTATGAGGATCCCCTATGTAGGTGGATCTTCTGCTTGGACACTGAAAAATGAAATATGGATGGATAGTCGTATAATGATACTTCCAGTCCAATCAAACAAATGACGTCGGCCACGGACAATCAAGGTATGCCACCTCCTCCCTCGCATAACATATGACCACAAGTTTGTGCAAAGAAGATACCAGACACACAGAAGTACATATGAAACACAACTCGAAGAAAGTCAAAGGGATCGGGATGAAAACAGTTCGTTTGGAACTCTTGGTTGGAAGAGACATACAGTTAACAGAAATCCCAAATTACTTGAATTTTGCGTTGGTAGGAAGATTTTGTGGGAAGGATACAGGAAAAGTTTCTCTAACAAGGAGGATGGATACACATTGGTGCCCCTTAATTGGATACACATCAGATTTCCACATCCTTCCGAGAGGGTGGTTCCTCTTCAAGGTCAAGGAGGAGGATGATGGCACAAAACTATTAAACCAAAGGTGTAAATGGGGTGTAGCTAGGTAAAAACCCCGACTACGTGCTAATGCACCACCCTTTCGTCAAAGGGATGAAAGGGTAGAGTTCAAAATGGAAGAGCTAGCTGCAAAACAAACTATTATCAACGCACATAAACAAATAAAAACAATAAATAAAACTAATCAACAAACAATGAGACTGTTATAACTTATAATTTACTTGAAAGGGGGCCACCGTGCCCTGGCTCAGAATGATACTGCTTCTCCACAGGTTTGGTAGTATGGAGGTTGACTCAACACACAAAATGGGGAGAAAGTGGGGAAAATGGAATGTTTGGTGACTTGAGATGAGTACTTTGAGAGTGATGGTTTCTCAAAGTACTCATGCAAGTATAATAACAGCAGAAGGAATATGTCATGTTGTGATGGGGACCTCCACCCATTATTTATAGTTGTTTATGTCCTTTTCTCTCATTTAGGGTTGTATGCCATACTTAGGTTTTTAAGCCCCTTTTTGTTGTTTTTTAATCTCTTTTGGGGTTTTTATCCCCTTTGTGAGATTTTTAGCTCTTTTGTGGGTTTTTTATGCCCTTTTTAATATTTTTGAGCTTTTTTAGAGAGAATAAGGTTAAAACATAGGTGTGGAGGTCAAAAATGAAGGAAAAAAAGGTTAGGAAATGAATGTATGTATGTGGTGTAGGTCATATAGAGCTAGTTGAGCAATTTTTTGCATTAACAGATTTCCCCCTGATGTGTGAGGGCAGGAGCTCATCGTATGGCCAATGGACATCATAGGATCTTAGGGATAGTGGAGAGACCTGCGAAGAAGTGGAGGTTGCTCGTTCGAGACACAGTGGATTTTGGTTTTGTATTAATGTTGGTTCCCATCAATGGGTGACATACAAAGAAAATGTGACATGCATATGGACGAGGTGGGCATACCCATGCTCGTAACAATGTCAAAAGAATCAATAATGGGATCAAGGCTCCAAAATACAAGATCCGATCCTATACAATTGTTGTTACATAATGGTAGCCTCAATGAGAGGTTGAATACAATATTGATCTGAAGAACTGACACATAGGACCCATGGCATTCTCATGGAATGCGATATATTCACAACTGATGACTTGTTGGTTCTAGAAGTTTACATAACTATAGGGACCTACTAACAGAGATTCGGAGTCTTTGTGGTACAATATGCCGCATCAATCATGAATCTATATAGAAGTACTGATATGGGGAATTTTTAACACTATTTCCAACGCAACCCAAAAATCACAAGGGACATGAACCTATTTGGCTCCATTAATAGACTCACCAATATGCTAGAGTCATGTGACAACCGGGGTCTTCGACCAAATACTGTATGGACCAATACCCTGTATGAATATCATTGGTGCGATAATGTAGCTGAAGTCGAGCACATGAGACATAACCATCCGAGAGGCACTAAGGACTCCTCTCAAGTGGTTCAAGGAACTGATCAATAAGGGTAATGAAACCAGGATACAGGTACCTATGGGTCTATCCTATGGAGAAAAAAATGTGTTGTCATCGACAAAGGGAGACCTGCAACTGACCAAGGTAATGATGTTTCCTTCACCAGAAGCACAAGGGGGATAACCAACGATGTGGGACAATCTGGGGGCTAACACACTGAGTGGAGGAATAGGGGCAGGGAATCATGGGAGACTCAAACTTCTTTTGTTCATAGTAATGACGGCAGGGCTGACCTGGTAGCAAATGAAACAGACTCATGGGAGAGGGAACATAGCTGTAATATCGGGAATGTAACTGCAGATGGGAAATTCTTCGGGGGAGGTAACTTAGACTTTTGATATTCAGGGGATCCAAGGAAGACTCATTGCAGAATACTCTGAACAAAAATAACCCAGTGGGGGAATGTTGTCGAACTGTAATATATGGGGTGGCACCTAAAGACATCGTTATGGCACAATCTCATGGATTTTTAGAGAGCCCGAGAAAGCAAATGCTTGATGGTGCTTTCATTTTTAGAGAGTTTGAAAACATGAAGAACACTCCAGTGGGGTCTCTTTTTGGTTGATAGTCTCTTGTGCCCGAAAAAGGATAAAAGTGTACATATGAGAGCTCTCCTACCCTTTTTAGGGGATGGGTGACGTATTTACCATTGGTATTCCAATCATGTCGGAAAAGGTTAAACCTGTACTGACTGGACGGTCATTCAAATACTTTTACGAGCATGAAAGAAACCAAGTTTGCTCAGAAATCTTTTCTTGATGAGAAGGTTGGAAAAGAGATTAAAGACAACCCATAATGAGATTTTTCGTAAAGTTTGGTCGTAATGCCCAAGAAAGCACAAAAGGATGCAGAGGGAAACGTTCATGCCTTGAGTGTGTCGAGGTGGTCCTTTTCTTATGGTAGTCTACACAGTCCACAAAAGGAGATAAATGAGGCTATGTAAATGCCCTTTCCAATACTTTAATAAGAGAGAAAGGAAGCAAGGGCACTCGGCAATCTTTTCATTCATTTAGGAGTCATAAAAGAGATTAAATAAAACTCTGTAATGGTCAACCTAGCAAGGGGGAAGTGTTCGATAGATGGACCGAGGTTATGTTGTGACCATGGCTGATGGGCGTAAATGCAGAAAACTAATGGTTCCCCCTTGTGGGATGATGAATGGTGGTCAAAGGTGGTCAACTGTGTAGTATGGATGGATTAGATGGCTCGTGAACATACCAAGACATACAGAGGAAGACCCACATAGAGGCACACAAATCAAGGTGACTTCCAGGAAATGGTCTCGAAAATCATGGGTTAAAAGCGAGACAAGGGTCTCACCAAAAGACAGATGAAGAAAAATTTAAACCAACGGTGCGAAGAGTGTCCCAAATAGACCCTGGGTGTCTCTACAGTGCTTGGAAGAAGAATAGACCCACTGAGGCCTATAAACCGGGGGGACCAGATGACAAGTGTCATTGTTACTATTCAGTGCTGAGTGGGAGTGGAGGACCCCAGACTTCTTTCGTTGATTTCTTCCATTTCGACTGATGATTTTCTGATCTGCGACTTGCAGGTAAGAGTACATGAAAAACCTGTCTCTTTCGGTGGTTTAGTTGTTTGGTTTGCTTACCCAAGGGCCTAGGCTGCCCTAAAAGGGTTTTTCGGGCCGAGTCGCACCTTTCTAGGATGAAGTCACAACTAGGTCTCTCTTTTCGGCCGAATAGTAGCGACCCAGTCGCTTCTGTTGAGGAGACAGTCGTGACTTGGAGGTGCACCTGTTCGGCCAGAAGTTGCAACTTGGTCGCTCGTTCTGGCTCAAAAAGAGTGACCCTGCCACTGGATGGGTCTTTTGCTTATGGTTGTGCCTAATAGGGATTTGGTTATTGTGCAGGATGGCTCGACCTGTATGGTGGGATCAGAATTGTAAAGACTTGCGGAGGGAGGCTCTGAGAACCACAGGTGTGTGGGATGCACTAGCCCATTGTGGATTGCTCAAGTTCATGCAGTTCCTCTGATGAAGAGCTTACGACTGTTTCTTGAGACTTTGGTGATTTTTTGGGATGATGGGGGAGAGTGCTTCATTATACACAGGCAGCATCTTGAGATTACGCTGCAGGATGTGTACTTCCTGACTTGGCTTCCTATGTTGGTAGTGTTTGGCAATATGGCACCAAAGCTCTCGCACGGGGAGAATTTGGATAACCTCTATGAGAGGCACTCTTATTCCTCTACGTATGTACATGGGTCATATATATTACTTGTCGATATTGAGAGTCTTTCGACTCAGACAGTTGCAGTGATGGTGTTGCGGATCTTGGGTTCGTCTGGGAACTACAAGATATCCGGGGGGCGCTTAGGGGTGGCTTAGGGTGGTAGAGAGCGTGATGGCGGGAACATATTATGAATGGGCCCAAATGTACTTGACCGTGGTTCGGCGTGCACTGAACCATGCCAAGATGGTTGGCGGGGACTTCTATTTCACTTCCTTTCTATGCTCTTTCTTATTTGAGATATTTCCGACCCTTCAACCGCACTTAGCAGTGCGGGATGGTGGGCCTTGAGAGCCTCGGATGTGCAGATGGTGTGATATGATGGTGCATGAGGGAGGCAGCGTGGTCGGCCAATTTTTTACTCGAGATCTACTAACTCAATGGAGGAATCTCCCAGTACTTGTTGAGGACTATCTGTACCATGAGATGGAATTCTGGGGATACCTAGAGATTCCCCAACCTCCAAGCCAAGCCTGGGGACCAGATGGTACGTATACATGATGTTTTATGTGTTTACATTCATATATAGAGTGCTTAGCTTATTGGTATCTAGTTGATGTGCAGGTATTGATGATATATTTGTGTTCAGGTGCATATGTCGGTCCTCACCCACCAGCAGGGTACCAGCATCGGATGGGCAAGGTGGAGGGACTAGATCCATCCGCATAGGGATGTAGGAGGGAGCGGCGTACTATGGATGAGATTCAGCAGCATATTGAGTGCCTACCAGAGGGAGTTACAAATGATGGTCAACAGTATATGGATGATGAGATTATTGCCACTTGTTACCATGCTCCCCCTGAGTGGATTCCTCTCATGAAGAGGATTGTTGTTGATGCTGAGTATGTGCGAACAGCGACGCGGAGAGATGCGCCTATGGATGATGATGATGACTCCAATGAGGAGGAGGAGGAGGCTAAGGAGGATTTTGAGGAGGGGATGAAGTCCGAGGACCAGGAGGAGGGTTCTGAATCTAATTAGCAGCCGGTGGTGTTGCGCCTAATGCGATGGTGCACTAGGACTTTTTGTATCGACATGTTTATTCAACTGAGAAATATTTGTGGAGATTCTCATCTTGTACTAAACACTTTGACATTATATATACATATATATATTTTTATGCACGTGGATGCACTATTGTGGTTTTTTATGTGTCTTTTAATGATGAAAAATGCCTAGATGATGTATGTTACACATGTATGCATGATTATATGGTGATGCATGATGCAATGTTTATATGTTTCCTATATGTGATGATGAATATGCCATTCTATAGTATCGTTATCCATTTGATCTGCCACACTTTTGAGGTTTCTGGGAACATTTGTGAATGTAATGGATTCAAAAGTTCTAACCAACTGTTTAGTGCGCAGGAATTTTCTAAAAAGGAAAGGATTGTGTACCTAGTAGCGGTTATTCAATTGAGGGACAAGCAGTTGGGAGTCTAAGAAGACATCAAGGTGACGAATACCCAACTGCAGGGTGGCAGCCAAGAGGCTAGTGACACCATCATACTCAGCCTGGTTGTTGGTTGCGATGCCCAACTCATGTGACGGGGAATAGATAACCCACACACCTGAGGCGAGATTTGGAGACCATGCTTGTTCAATCAACAAATCCAGTGTAGCGACGTGAGGTAGGATCCATCTGGAGCAATCAAGGAAGAAAAGTGTAAGACTCACTTCAAGAACTGTGAAAAACAAAAATAAAAAAAAACTATACTACAAGTGACTCATTGTGGTGATGTTAGGCAGAGGACCTCCAATGAAGGAAATTAACCTTGCCTTGGAGAATCTGCAGTTGTTGTGTAGTATATGGGGGAAGAGTCTAGAATTTGATAGGAATACCCACTTCTATGCCATGGGCTGAGTGGAAAGGGGTAAAACCGGTGGTGGTTCCACAGGTCTTTTCATCGTCAAGAGAGTAGCGTCACGATAGATTAGGTGGATCTTCCGTGTTCGAGGAAATGGAAGGACTATTGGAGCTAGAGATCATGTAGATATTTGTGGTGGTCGAGGAAGAAATTGGAGGGTGGATCTCCTCAATAACAGTGATTTTGGATTCAAGGGAGTGTTTCTAAAGGTTGCTAAGGGCAGCTCAATACTTGGCCAAGTCTTGGCAGTGGTGAGAATAATGTCCATACAATATGCAAAGTGTGCATGCATGGTTCATCCTCAAAGACTTGTTTTTGATAGTTGGCTGGGTTGGAATGACGACTATCAAAATATTCTCTGTTGTATCCATGGAATCTAGATGTGTGTGAAGGATGTGGATTTATGGACAATTCTGGGTTGCATGACCATGTATGTCGCACACGGCGCAACGTGGAGTTGGTCGAGGTTCGACGACTGTTTTAGTGTTTTTTCCCCGAGTCATTTTTGGAGGAGGCATGGTTGATGTAGGTGCGGAAGGAGGTTTTTGTGGGCCGGGAGTGGGGCATGACTTGACCTCAATGGGTTGCATGGGATTCAACACAACCTGCGGCATCGGAGACTAGGAAAGTGGTTCAAGGTACCACAGAGGAATCCCAATGTAAATTTCGGTAGGTTTAATGTAGCCATCACTGGATTACTCTCGATGTCAGATGGTGTGAAAAGAAGGGGAGTCGTATGGACTGGGAGAGAGCCCCAATAATTCCCTGGTGATTGCATTTAAGGCTACGACTATGTTTGGGGTTTTGGTTGTGCTTGGGGTTTGGGTGGAATTTGTTGGATGAAAGCATGCACAAATCCGCAGTGTCGCTTGATGCTGGTGGAGGAGGTAAATATGGGAAGGAAGCCGTCATGGAGTTGTCAACAAATAATCCGGGACCTATAGCCGACAAGGAAGGGATGGATGCATCGTCGATGGAGGTATCAATGGTAGGGATGACATTGTCTGGTGTGGTCGGCCCCTATGGATCATGGTAAGTTAATTGGTCCACTGTCACAATCTTCCCATCATGAGGGAACATCATAAGGTAGAAAATGGTGGATGCCACGGCTCTCATAGCATACATGTAACTACGTCCGAGGAGAAGGTTATAATCAACTTGAGCGCTGGCAAACTCTATGTCAATCAAAACCATCTTACCGACCAATGATATGGGTACATGCGGAAGAATGCCCTGGGATTTGGTGGGGTGACCCAGAAAAATGTTGACATGACACAGGTGGATGCCCCTTCATCGATGATACATCGATGTATGACCAAATTCTGAATTGAGACCAAAATCTGGAAGGTGATTTTGGATGGAATTCTTGGCTCTCCTTGATCCAAATCGAATGTGATCAACTTGGAATCAGAAGGATCCATGGCACCAAGTGCAGATAACAATGCTTTCTACTAAGGCGGGCAGGTTTTGAGCACCTCGAGAGCGGACATGGTTGTAGGTGACTGAGCCAAGTCATCAACGATGTTGTAATTCAAGGCAGCTCTAGCAGTGGCATTATTGGCGATACGTCGCATAGGAAATCGTGGACCTCTAGCCGTCCCGTCGATGGGGGGTCGGGGTAAGTGGAGAGGCATGTTCTAAGTGCTGGAGGTGGATGTCATTGATGGGTCAGTGGTTTCCACCGTAGACCCATACTGGTTCCATCTATTTCGGAGGTTCACTTCTTCAATTGAAATTGTCATCAAGTGATGAATACCAGTCTTCATAAGTGGAGCCGCGGTGGGTGCTGCAGGAACAGGTGGGGGAAGGGGTGTGGTTGCAACCATTCCTTGGATTGGTAGTAGGTTCTGGAGCACCATGGGTGGAGGGTCTGGTGTCGTTGGTTTGGGTTGAGCCTGTGCTTTCGCATTGGTGTCTCATTGAGCTTCGTTTTGGAGAAACTTCTTGACATGGTCCATGTGTGAGCATTCATGATTATAGTGACCGTAGACATTGCACAATTTACACACATGATTAGTCCGTAACGGAGCAGTTCATCTTGACCGATTAGGCTGGTGAGTTAGCACCATTGTTGTTATGAGGGTTAGGTTGTTGGCCACCTCGTTGTGGTTTGTTGTTACCCTGGTTCCTTCTGCGGTTTTTCTTACCTTGCCCTTGTTGGTTATTAGGGGCCGGTTGGTTGGGAAAATTTTGCTAAGAAAAAACTTGATCTGTGGACATCGGAGGAGCTTGGGCAGGGGGCTGGAGCGGCTTGCATGGGTGGTTCATAGTAGGTCAGAGGATTTGAAGGGGCTACAAATCCAATCATTGGTCCTGAATACGGTTGTGCCGGCCAAGTTGGTGCATGGGCATGCTGAGTTGGAGTGGGCTGTGCATAAGAGGGTGTGGCTCTGAACTGAGCCATCATATTAGAGTAGTCAGGTACTTGGTTTGGTTGTGCAACATTAGGTGTGTTGCTTGGGTGTGGTGGCATCACAGGAGGTGTCACATAGTATTATGGTTGTTGGGAGATGGAACCTATGATTCCATCTACAGCATGGGATGCCCTCAACACATCGCGGTGAGAGGTGTTGACACTGGGAGCATCTGGAATGATGGTGTACATGTATCCATACTGAGCATAAATCAAATCAAACTGTTGGGCCTTCAAGATGGCCTCTTCCTTGGATTGGGTACATTCAGAGGCGATGTCCTTGGCTATGGGTGGTATCAAGGTTTTAAAGAACCAATCGAGAAAGATCCTGTCATCAAACTGAATCTTGCACAGGCTACGGTGTTGCCACCACTTGTGGATGTGGTCAGTTATGTGGGTTGCAGTGTTTTGGCGGCAAGACAATAATATCTCAATGCCCTCGTCATATCTAATAGGGAGTTGAATGTATTGTAGGAACATGAACGCTAAAGAATTGAAGTCAAGGTAAGAGGCTTGAGGTAGCTCAATATACCATTTCGCTGCGACGCTTGTGAGGGTGCGCTGGAACAGCCTGAGTCTGATCAAATTGTCAATAATGTTGTTTGACGAGTACCATAGATGAAATGACATAATGTGGTTTTGGGGGCACTCGCCTGCCTTCCCTTCAAACTTTGGAATGTCTGACGGGAGCTTGGTTGGCATAGGAGGCTAGTGGGGTTAATGGATGATTGGGTCATTGGTTAACCTGGCCAAATCAGGAAATTTGAGGCGATCCATGAATGGAAGGTTAGACCTAAGGTTGGTGCGGGAGGGACCAGCGATGGCATTGTAGTTTATAGGAGCGTGATGTTCGTGCATGACTGGGGGCACATGAGCTTGACTTCCCACAACGGGGATAGTCGGGATGGTCGCAGAAGGGTCGCTGCCACCAGGCATGAAAGGTGGTATTGTGGGAATGACAGGAGTTGGTGTGGGACCGCCACTAATGGGTAGCGGACTCACAATGGCATGCACAGTGGTACTGGGACCGCTGGTCGGGATGTTGGTGATGTTGTGAGGTAGGGACATGGGTACGCTACCAACCACCCCTCCGAAGAAGGGATCGGGGTTTACGCCATCCATGGGGCTAGACAGTGTAGTGAAAAGATTCAGCTCAGATTGATTGGAATCTGATTCAAAAGTAGAGGTCGTGTGACCTTTTGATGGTGAGGAGGGTTGTCGAGGAGGGCCTCAATGATGATGGTCTATCGACCCAAACTGAGGGGGATCCCCCCTAAGGCGTGAGGAAGAGCATCGTGGATCAATGGTTATTTTTGGGTAGTAATCAGTAATGAATTTTGGACCCCGGTTTAAACGACTTCCTATAGGTTCATAGGTGGTCACTCGGCCACCAAGACTGTCAGAAGACAGTGCTTGGATTTTCCCTCACAAGGGTGTTTCTAGTCAATTGGAAGGGGTCATTTCCTGTTTTGATTAGAAATTCCTCTCATTGGCCAACTACTTTGGGGTTCCTGTGGTACTCCTCATAATGAGTTTTAGGGAAAATCCCAAGCACTTCCCACAGTTATGGTGGTTGAGATTTATGTATTCAAATAGGAAGATTTGATTAAGTAAATTGGTTACTTTTATGGTTCGCTCGGGGTCATGAACCAAGTTTGGTTGGATTATGTCGTGTGAATGTGTGCACTTTGTGTATGAGATTGTTCTTTTTACTTTTTCAATTATGTAATGAGAAAATAATATTGGTTTCTCTTCAAATACCAAGCGATGTGCTTGGATCAAAACAGAGTTTGAAAAAAATAAAGCAAATCCAAAGTGCAATACACACTGTAATGATGGAAAACTAACTGTAACTTGTTGCGAATCAGTAGTGTGACTACCCCATGTGTATCCCTCAAGTCTAAGAAGGAGTGTTGGGCTCTCATCAAGGTGGAAACATGTCCACCCATAGATCCACAGGTCACTCCTCAAATGCCCGGCACTCAATAGGGAGGAGGTGAAACCCCCAATGGTTTCCACTCACTTTAGCTTCCAAGGTCACTTGTTTGTAGTGGACAAGAACAATGACAAAAATAGATTCCTATTACTAAGCTTACTCAACCCCTCGTATTATCTCAGAAGACCCCTAAGGGTGATGGCTGAGTAGAGGACGAAGGGCTGAATAAGACAATTAATTGCCAATGTTTTAATAATGAAAAAATAGAATATAACTTGTAGAAACTAATATAAAAATAGGAAAATTGTATGTGACAGTCAACTAGTGGCGAATGGGTCGTTTAGACAATAAAACAAATGTAAAAACTGATTCAAAAACAATTAAGTCCCTTCTGACTACTAGACAGTGGCAACTAAGTCCCATAAACAGTCCACACAGTAGTGATTGGGTCGCCTCTGGGGGAAAAAACAGCAATGCTAGTTCCCTAGGGGTAAAGTTGCGTCTTTTGAGGATGAAGTAGCGACTAGGTCGCACCTTTCGGGGCTGAAGTAGCGACTGGGTGGCACCTTTTGGGGCTGAAGCAACGACTGGGTCGCTCTTTTCATCCCGAAATTAGTAACTGGGATGGAAAATGGAAAAAATTAAAAAATAGAGTCGGCAGTGGCCGACAGTAAATGGTACTCGGGTCATACAGACTCAAATCAGCCTCATGAGGGCCTGATCAAGGACGGATGTGAAGGAAAACCTGCAAAAAACTTGTAAAACTAGGGATCCAATGGGATCGACCCGACGAAGTCACCAAAACTGTAGCTGGGTAAAAACCCTGACTACATGCTAATGCACCTCCCTTCCGTCAAAGGGAAAAAAGGGTAGAGTTAAAAATGGAAGAGCTAGATGCAAAACAAACTATTAGAAACCCACATAAACAAATACAAACAATCTATAAAACTAATCAAAAAAATGAGACCGTTATGCCTTCTGATTTACTTGAAAGGGGGCCACCATGCCCTGGCTCAGAATGATACCTCTTCTCCAAAGGTTTGGTAGTATGGAGGTTGACTCAACACACAAAATGGGGAGAAAGTGGGGAAAATGGAATGTTTGTTTACTTGAGATGAGTAGTTTGAGAGTGATGATTTCTCAAAGTACTCATGCAAGTATAATAACAACAGAAGGAATATGTCATGTTGTGATGGGGACCTCCACCCTTTATTTATAGTTTTTCTAACATTTTCTCTCATTTAGGGTTTTGTACCCCAATTAGGGTTTTAGGCCCTACTTAGGGTTTTAATCCCCTTTTTGTTGTTTTTTTCTCTTTTGGGATTTTTAGCCCCTTTGTGAGCTTTTTAGCTCTTTTGTCAGTTTTTTAGGCCCTTTTTAATATTTTTGAGCTTTTTTAGACAGAATAAGGTTAAAACATAGGTGTGGAGGTCAAAAATGAAGGAAAAAAGGTTAAGAAATGGATGTTTGTATGTGGTATAGGCCGTATAGAGCTAGTTGAGCAATTTTTTGCGTTAACATGGCGCCCTTCATGAATGATTCTGAGGAAATGGCATATAAATTTCAACACAAAGAGGGAGCCACACAATGTACAATAGATTTGGGTGATCCTTCCAGGACTGTCATCTTAAATTTTTATCATTCAAGCTAGCATTAGCTTAGGATATTTAACTGAGAGAATAACATGCACAACAATAAACACAAGAGACAAGAGACACAAATAATTTTCCTTGGGGAAACCATAAAGGAGAAAACCCCCCGCAACTTCCTCAGAGATAGAATGAGCACCAATGGCAGCAGTAAAACCCAAAAACATAAAGATGATCTCCATAGCTTCTGTCTCTCTCTCTCACTTGAGAGAACTTCTCCTCTCTCACTCATGCACCCTAATGAGTGAGTGTGTATATGATAAATAGAGAGGCTCACTCTCTATTTATATTCTTTCATTCACTTGAAACCCACTCCAACATGTCGGTCTCTCTTAACAATTACTTACTAGAGCTGACATCTCTAGGAGTGTCTAATAACCCTAGTGCCCCACAACTTGCCAGGGACTTTGCCTCCTCCGACCAACAAGGAGGGTTACCCTTAACACAATGGTGGGGACTATTGCCCCAACTTACAATGACTCACCTAGGATTGACTTCTCTAGGATAGTATAACAACCCCAGGGCCCCACAACTGCGGGGACTTTAACCCTTGACAAATAGGAGGGTTACCCACAATGACTTGACATGACTTGTTTAAATTATAGAAACTTCCCGGAATAAACATCGAGGTATGACATGACTCAAATACATTACAGACACATCCCAGAATAAACATCAGGGTACAATACATAAGATATACGGATGAATACATTTCAAAGTTACAATTACATCAACACTCCCTCTTAACTAGGAAGGTATTCTCTCAACACAATTTATCAGCACAAGTCTTCTTCTCTATATCATCTGGATCATCATTGAGTTCTCGTCATCTTCATCTGGATCTAGATCATCACTCGATCTGGATCATCATCACTCAATCTGGATCATCATCACTAGATCTGGATCATCACTCAATCTGGATCGTCACTATTGGATCATCATCAAGTCTGGATCATCACTTGATCTGGATTGTCACTATTGGATCATCATCAAGTCTGGATCATCACTTGATCTGGATCATCACTGCTGGATCATCATCAAGTCTAGATCATCACTTGATCTAGATCGTCACTACTGGATCATCATCAAGTTTGGATCATCACTTGATCTGGATCGTCACTGCTGGATCATCATCAAGTCTGGATCATCACTTGATCTAAATCATCATCAAAGCTAGATCATCACTGAATCATCATCATCATTACTGCTTTTTCTATCTCAAACAAATGGTCCTATCTCTTCATTCTTCTCGTCACAGGAAGTTCTACAGAACCAGCCCTTTTTCATGCTGGTTGTAGGCCTACCCTTCATGTAGGTCTTCATCAGCGCTTATATATGACCCTAAGTCAGAATGGACCACCCAGCTCTTACATCTGACCTCATCTTATCAGAAAGGCACGCCCAGCACTCACATCTGACCTCATCTTGTTAGAAAGGCCCAGCACTCACATTTGACCATGTGTAAACACATCGTGCCAGAATGGCTCAGCACTTACATCTGACCTCATCTTGTCAAAAAGGCTCTGCACTTACATCCGACCCCATCTTGTTAGAAAGGCACAACACTCACATCTGACCATGTGTAAACACATCGTGCCAAAATGGCTCAGCACTTATATCTGACCTCATCTTGTTAGAAAGGCTTTACACTTACATTCGACCATGTGTAAACACATCGCATCGAAAGGTCTCTCATTCCCAGACTGCGGATTCCTGGTAACTGACCAGGTGCCTCCATTCTCCCAGAGAATGGCATCATCCCTTATATCTAATCAATAGGGAACACATCCCTCAATCACATCAAAATGGCCATGTGCTCACATCTAATCATGTAATACTACATCCTACAATCATATCAGAACAGCTCTTAGTCCCAGACTAAGTATTTTTGGTAACTGACCAGGTGCCTCAATTCCAAGAATGGCATTTAGCCCTTACATCTGATCATGTAGGAACCAATCCTACAGTCACATCAGAATGGCTCAGCACTCACATCTAACATGGAAGGAACCAAATCCTCTCACCATGATAGAATGGCTCATCTCTTACATCTGACCATGGAAGGAACCTAATCCTCTCACCATGTCAGAATGGCTCTAGGTCTCATCATTTCCCCTTGGAGGGAACCTTGATCTGGAGAACACCAAGATTCTCCCTGAAGTACTCAAACTTCACTTTGGCCATTTCTAGCATAGAATCACATCAAGGCTGATTACGTCCAAGGATAACCTGTGAGCTTCACGAGGACCGATTACATCTAAGGGCAACCTACAGGACCGTTTATGTCTAAGAAACCTACGAGCTTCGCCAGGATTTATGCTTAGACAACCTGTCTCACCAGATATGCTAGAAATCCCTTTTTCGAGAGATATCGATCTAGATTACTACTCCTCTCTGCATCATACAAAAATGCAAGTCAGATCAACCAAATCAAATAGTAGTTTTCAAAAGAAACATACTACCTCCCAAATAGCAAGTGGCAACATCTTTTTCCTCAGCTGTACTCAGCGCCATGCAGGACTCCATCCTGCCAAACCAAGAGATCACACTTGATCCCATACTGAAGTAGCACCTCGAAGTGCTTTTCCTATTAATGGCACTTCCTACCCAATACGAATCCACATAACCTTTTGATTCGCCTAACACTTGAGCCCATAATCAACTGTACCCTTCAGGTACCTCACTGCATGCTTTATAACCATCAGGTGAACATGTCTCAATGTGTTCACAACAAAGCAAATATCTAGTCTCGTATTTGTCAGGTAAATCATCTGACAATACAACGTGGCATCAATTAACTCTGATGAAGCAACACTCAATAGCTTCATGTTCGATGCCATAGGTGTGGTCATGGCCTTGCAGTCCATCATCCTGAACCTCTTCAGGATCTCTACTACATACTTCCCTTGTCCATACCTCCATGCCTAAAACGTAGTGCATCGACACATAACAAGAGCATCACTGGTCTTCCACCTTCAACCATGAAGCAAAGGTTGGAATCCGTTGTACTCTCAGTAAAGCCTAGAGTCATCAGTAATCTATCCATCATGTCATACCATGTCGAACCTCAGGATCTTCTGCAGTCACTCCCTCTGAAGCAGAGATCATTCTCCATGCACTGAAGCATTATGTACCGAAGTGACAAGTAGCTTCCTCTATATCCATCTAGGATCACTGGATACCAAGATTCTCTATCTTGAACTTTTTCAAAAGTTCTTCTCACACCCATCTGTGAGCTTGTCATCCTCTATCAACCTTGTATAAAAGGTTCAGATCTTCATCAAGCTCCTCATGTATGTGTTATCCCATGGGTGTCTTCTGAGCTTGTACAAGGCCTTCTTTCATTTGCACACATGATTCTGCTTGTCATGTGTATTTCTAGTGGCTGCAAATGTCTCTTCGTAGTCTATGCCTCGTGCTACGAATTTTGCCTTGTATCCCATGATGTTTCCATCTACTACATGATGGAACTACGAACTTCTCTTCATGTATCGATATTGCATCCTAGACATCATTCTTCTTGAACTGTCATTACTTGTTCTTCGAAACAAGTCTCATCCTTCTTTGCTTATAGGCAATTATGTACGCGATCTTTCCTACAAGTCAAATGCATTAGTTGTATGGTTAGAAACATTTCATAAAGTATATTCATAATGAAAAATTCTTATGCATAAATATATGATCATGCAACTACTTTAGCCAATACAACATCCATCCATATCTCACGGAAACTTTCTAGATTCCTTCCATCTCTACCAGGACAACATTGAGATTGTGCACTAATCCAATATGTCAGCAAAGAGGTTTCATTCTAGATAAGCCGTAATGGAGAGTTGTATAGCACCATGAGCTACTTACCTATCACATGCATATTAGTAGTATACTGTCATTAATGCAAACATTCTATCATGCATAATACATCAATCGAATATAAACAAATGCATAACAAAACAATATCATGAAATGACAATTGAATACTTGTCTTTATTTGTTTTGTGGGTAGACTCCTTCTTGAGCCTTCAGCTTCATCGTCTTCTTAATTCATAATGGCATCGTTTCTTATCCAAATGCTAATATTAATAAGAGGTTCTTCAAGAGTTTAGATCTTCATATTCCTCATTGCTTGAGGGATCTTCTTTGGATGGTGAGAGCTTAATCTTCAGCTGCTCCCATCTTCTTTTCTCTTATTATGAGTAGAGCTTCTTCTTCTTCCCAGAGTCTGTTGAAAGTAATCACTTCCTTCTGGCACACAATCCTCGCATGAATGAATCCCATGATCCTGGGAGGCCATTCAAGGTGACTATCACCACTTCTGCATTCTCCACTTCTTCTTCTACTATTTTCTCAAAGCCATCTTCTGATTTATGTTCTTCCCTTCAAATAGCTTGGTCAAGGATTCAAACATCTTCGGTGTCTTTAGGGAAGACACTTGTGGTAAAATTTGATTCGTGATTGAATCAACAATGATATTCTTGGCATTGACCAAGTTCTTCTTGTGTAAGGCTTTGAGCCTCGTCTCCCTCTGGAACTGGAACCTTTCCACTCATGTGCATGTCCAATTTATTTTCTTCAGAGAGATCATATACTTCCATGCTTGGAAGTTGTCAAATTCACCAAGCTTATCATCAAGCTGATGTAATAAATCACTTTGAAATGAGAACCTCAAATGAAAATAGCAAAATATTAGATCTTACCGATTTGAGGTGTCTGTCCTAGTTCTGGAGGTGGTTGATCTAGGGTTTGTCAGAAAGAACCCTAATTTTCAAAACTTGGATTCTTTCAGATCTGATTGGAAAGAAATATAGATCTCTTCAAGTTGAGTTTTCCAATGTACTCTTTTTCTGAAAATAGTGGAGGGAAGCTCTTGGAACAGGAAGCCCTAGTTTTCCAATTTCTTCTGGAGAAGTGCATGTTACTGTTTCTATAGTATCTCTAAAATTACTACTCCTCTATGTCTGAAACATTGTATTGAGGTAGCCTCGCCTGTCCCTGTTTCAACGCCATAGGTATCATCAGAATTGATTTCACCAATTGGAATTTATGATCATTTTCCCAAGGTGACCTACCACAGGACTGTTCAGAACAACGAAGTTGTACGGATTGCCACGTGTCACTGGTTCATCTTCTGAATCTGAAGCTCAGAACACAAAAATTAAATTCCGTGCCCTTTCTAGAACATATTCAGAAATTTCATTTGGACCTTTGTAGCCCAAGATATAGCAATTCTCCCTAGGTGTCTTGTTTAGGGATGAATTCTGGAAGAGGCTGGAACCCTAACTTGGAGGGATCATATCTCCTAGAATATAGCGAATCTATTGGAAACAGTGTACATCAGGATTTATCTTAGACATCTGCAATTTTCAGCTCCTGAGTCTTCGCCAATACCTAAATATATCGAATGTACCAAAACTTATCAGTTTTAGTATTTTAGGGTTTTTCCAGCTCGGGGTCAAACTAGGGTTTGACTTTCCTGAAGTTTCACCCAACCAAAAATATTGATCCAGGTCTCTAAACTTCAATTTTGATGAGGAGATAAATTCTATGCTGACCTCACTCAAAAATTCCTCTTCTGTAGAAATCCCTAATTTCCCGCACCGAAAACTAAAAATGCTCGGAATTGAATTCTGCTTCGATAGAAAGATGTGCCCTTCAATGGAGGGTCATCCTAGCATACTTTTGCTGATGCACTGTGGAGAGAGATGCAAAAATTAAGAAGCCCTAGCTTCTGTAGCTACACAATGTCTTCTTCTCAGGTTAGCTCTGATACCATGTTAGATTTTTATCATTCAAGTTAGCATTAACTTAGGATCTTTAACTAAGAGAATAACATGCACAACAATAAACACAAGAGACAAGAGACACAAAGAATTTTCCTCAAGGAAACCATAAAGGAGAAAACCCCACAACTTCCTCAGAGATAGAATGAGCACCAATGGCAGCAGTAAAACTCGAAAACATAAAAATGATCTCCACAGCTTTTGTCTCTCTCTTTCACTTGAGAGAACTTCTCCTCTCTCACTCATGTGCCCCAATGAGTGAGTGTGTATATGATAAATAGAGAGTCTCACTCTCTATTTATATTATTTCGTTCACTTTAAACCCACTCCAACATGTTGGCCTCACTTAACACTTACTTACTAGAGCCGACATCTCTAGGAGTGTCTAATAACCCTAGTGCCCCACAACTTGTGGGGACTTTGCCTCCTCCGACCAACAAGGAGGGTTACCCTTAACACAATGGTGGGGACTATTGCCCTGACTTACAATGACTCACCTAGGGTCGACTTCTCTAGGATAGTCTAACAACCCTAGGGCCCCACAACTACGGAGACTTTAACCCTTGACAAATAGGAGGGTTACCCACAATGACTTGACATGACTTGTTTACATTATAGAAACTTCCCAGAATAAACATCAAGGTATGACATGACTCAAATACATTACAGACACATCCCAGAATAAACATCGGGGTACAATACATAAGATATACGGATGAATACATTCTGAAGTTACAATTACATGAACATGTCAATGGTGTTCTGGTAGAAACACGTATTAGAAGTACTTGGAAACAAATTGGGTAAGTTCCTCATGTTGGAATATTACTGGGAGGCCAAGATAGATAAAGGTGTGCAAGAATCTTGGTAGAAATGGAAATAAGAGAACTATTATTTGAAGAAATCCTAATTGTAATGCATGGCAGTTTTATGGACACATTGACTGGATTATTGGAAACTATAGTTCAGATGCTACAACTACAGAAAGGTTGGTCATTTACAGAAAGACTGCACTAACAACTAGGAAGGACAAAAGAAACTATTTTAAAAAGATATCGGTTAGGAAAAATAATGGTGGCACACAGAGATCAGAACCAACTAGACCCACAGCGGAGTCGGTCGTGGAAATGAAATTCATAATAAACGATGTAGGATGCAAAGAGAAGGCTACAGGCTAGAAATTAAAAGATATTGAAGAAGCCATGGATGAAAAGGACGAGTGCCAGCTCAAGGTGGTAGAAAAAGGCACAAAAAGTATTGATCCAAGTCCAAGCGCCCATAGTTGAAGAAGGTAATTATGTTCAAAACTATGGCTTTTTCAGATAATTCAATAATAAAGGAACTTTCACATAAAGAAAACGAAACTACTAAAAAAATGGAAGAAAAATTAATGAATCATACACAATCAACTAAAGAGACAGAAAGGAAACTCCAATCTACAAGAAGGGATTATGGTATAGAATAGAACAGGAACAAGTTTCAACAAGAGGTTCATCCCCCAATCAAACTCAAAGGATGCAAGCCGGACGGAAATCATATCTCTCCATGGCACAAATACAAGCGGCCAAAGATATTAAAAAAGGAAAGAAACTAACCATTGGAAGGGCTCCTAGATTTTTTTTTAAAAACCTGACTAAGGGTTCCTAATGCTAGCCCTCTCTTTTAATGCAAGGGGGCTAGGGAGGGCCTCCAAATTAATATCCCTCAAACGAATGATAAGTATGATAAAGCTGAAAGTTATGCTACTGCAAGAAACAATAATGGATGTGGAGAAAGCGAAGGAAGTTTTAAGTAGTTTTTTAAAATACTGGAAGATGGAAGGGATAAATGCAGAAGGACATTCAGGAGGTTTAATCACATCCTGGAGTCTCGAATTAATATGTCAATCGAAATATTTCTATGAAGAAGCAATAAAAAATAAGCTGGAGGACACATAAACAAGGACGCACATGTCTTTTCTAAACATATACGGACCCTTTCATGGAAGAATATTATCCTGGAAACTTTATGCAATTACAATGCAATGGATCACTCAAACCTAATACCATTAGGGGATTTGAGCTTAACCCTCACATCAGGATAATTATGGGGGGGAAATGCTCACACAGATTCCCTAAGTAATTTATTATGTACATTAATTGAAGGAAAAAAACTCATTGATCTCTAGCCATTAAAAATGGATCCGACATGGAGAAATAATCAAGTGGGGATCAAGCAATCTCCAAAAGGCTAGACCAGTTTCTAATGGCAGAAAGTCTATTTCAACATAATTTGGTTTTAAAAACCACAGTGGAAACTAAAGGGATTTCGTATCACCAAACGATAACTTTATCAATTACAATCCTAGAAAAAGAAGTCCCCCCCAACTTTCAAATTCAACCCAACATGGTTAGAAGAGGAATCCTACCGAAACATGGTAACGAAAAATTGGAATCCATTATAAAACCCCACCCCGACCACCTACATGCAAAAGATGGTAGAAAATCTGGCCAGAATAAAGAAACCCTCAGAAGAGTGGGGACAAAAGCACAAGGTCTCTACCCAAAAAGAATTGAGAGAAACAGAGTATAAGATACAAGAACTCTTCAACTCAAACAAAATAGGAATATTTACCAATGAAGAATTGGAGTCCTTAAAGACTACATAAAAAAGAAGAAGTAACCTTTTAGCTAAAGAAGAGAAGCACTGGCAATTAAAAAGCAAGGCCCTATAGCTAGCAAAAGGAGACAAGAATACCAAGTACTTCCATCATTACGCCTTGCATAGGAAGACCATAAATACCATAGTGGAAATAAAATATGCTCAGGGAAACATAACTTAGTCATTTCAGGACAAAGCAAAGGCAGCAGTAGAACAATTCAACACCTGATTTACAGCTCCTCCGGGATGCCCAATCTCATAAATACTGGAGGTCCTAAATCTCTTTCCACGACTAAGAATATATGAAATGAAGGAGGAATTATTAAAAGAAGTAACCAAGGAAAAATTAAACTCGATTATCCATTCTTTTCAGAAAGGCAAAATCCCTGGTCCAGATGGTTTTACACTGGAGTTTTTTGTTTGGTTTTATGAATTAATTAAACTATATGTGTTGAAGTTGGTCAAATAATCAAAGATTAATGGGAAGATATTAGGATCAATGAATGTCACCTTCATCACACTAAGACCTAAGAAACATAAATCGGAGACCATTGAGGACTTCATACCAATTTCATGTTGCAATTTGGTTTACAAAATAATAGCCAAGATCATAGTACAGAGGATGAAACCTATACTCAGTAAATTAATATCAAAAGAACAATTTGGTTTTCTATTTAACAGGCAGATCCACGATGCAGTATCATTTGCGCAGGAAGTAATCCAATCCATAAAAAAGAGAAAAAAATGTCATCATTTGCCCTCAAATTAGATCTCTCTAAAGCTTATGGCAGGGTAAGTTATACAGATGGATCATCTCAAATTCGATCAAAGTTAAAGTCTTCAAATGAAAATAAAAGCTTATAGGATGAAATATCTCATCAACAACTTTCCAGTGACGGTCGTTTCATGCGAAACAACATCTAGATGCAAAAGTTATTGGCATTTGAAGTTTCGACAAGAATGGTAAAAATGGGAAAAAAAATGGTCAAATGATAAAAAAAATTGGTATGTTTGGTAAAATATTGGTTAGAGTCTAATGGGACTTGAACCCTGTACCTCCAAAGTTCCTACAACCTTCACAATTCCACACTATCCAAGTACCCGCACATGTTCGTGGGATAATGTGTAACGTATTAACCATGTGTTAAACCATATCCATATTGTTATAACCATTTATTCCAACATAATAACCTTTCCAACAAACATTACTATGAGCCAATCCATATCTAAAATATACCACATACCACTTATCCGTTGCCATATTGTTATATCAAAAGGCATGGGAAGGGGACAGGCTCATGGGGTTGACCCTAGGACCTCTGCCCCGGATGCCAACACCTGCACCGTTAGGACACGACCCTATTGTTGAGCCATCAACGACGGTATTTGTTTAAGACTTGGTGCGGAGGTTGGGGGCTCCAAAACAGCGCGTGGCCCATGGCCCACGACCCCCAAAACCATATTTTAACCTTAAATAAACCATGAAATTTAGAAAGATGAGGAGAAGTTCAGGAGTTCAGCACAACGCAGGTTGCATAGTTCCAATACAGGGTACGAGCATGAATACTGAGGAAGGTACAAACCATTAATGGGAACGAATCTCGAGGTGGAAAATTTGTACTTTTACAGAAATGGTGTTTCTCATTTTGTGTGCCATAGGATATCAGGAAAATGTATTCGAGCTTATACTCATTTTTCTCATAATTTCGTAGGGAATTCAGTGGTGTTGTTTATTTCTGATTCTGACTGATAGAATTCTGAAGTGTTTCCAAAACACTCAATTTGTAAGCTTTTGAATACTTAATAGATCGGCCTTCCCATTGGAAGTGGCCCGAAGACGTAGCCTAGGAGGGTTGAACTCCGTTATCATCTGTGTATTCTATTTTTGTTTTGAATATATGTTTTTATTTCCTTTTTGAATGATTTAAAGCATTTAAAATTTATGTTGTTAAGCATGTTTTATGAGTATTTAACATGCAAATTCAAATGCAAATTGATTGTTAAAAAAGATCCTGAAATTTAATATCAAGTTTGGTATCAGAGCAAGATAACCATTGCATTGTGATTTTATGTTAATAATATCCAGGCTTTAGCGTGGTGAAGGAGAACTTGAAGAGTTTGATCCATATATTGGTTTAAGAAGAGGAAAAATGTCTTCACCAAAAGGACGAGAAGCAGCTTCTTCTATCCCATCTGAAGGGAAATTTCTGAAAGCTTTCATGAGAATGAAAATGATGGTAGAGGATCTCTATCAAGATTGAAAGAGAGGTGAACAAGGAGGTCCATCTCATGTGGAAGGTAAAAAAGAAGGAGGTGGTGAGGAACCTCCTAAATGTACCATCTTCTCCGTCGTATCTTTACATTCTCCATTTGAAATGGAAAAAGGAAAAAATGACCTTAATGTGCCTCAATTAAAGCTAGATATTAAGTTTGAATTACTTATGTATAATGGAGAGCTTAATGCTGAAAAATTGGACAATTGGATCCGTCAAATTGAATTTTATTGTATTATTCAAAAGTTTACTGAAGATAACATTAAGATTCAGTTGGATTCTCTCTGACTTGGAGAGACTACTATGATCTAATGGGAGAGCAGATCTCAAGAGGATCTTGCCACAAAAGGTAAAACCATCTCCTCCTGGTATGAGTTCACTTCAGCACTAAAAAATCAATTCTATCCATTAGGGTATATACAACAAGATATGGTGGATTAGCAGAATCTGAAGCAAGGTAAGGGACAAAGTGTGCAATATTACACAGAAGAATTTCGAAAAAGAGAATTGGTACTTGGTATACCTCTCTACACCTAGGAAACTCTTCTTGAATATATAAGACGATTGCATATTTATTTACGTCATGCGATATTTATGTTTAATCCGACTAACCTTGATGAGGTGTGTGTTCAAGCAACTCACATAGAAATGAAGGGAAAGAAAAACAAAGCGAACTTTTCCAAACCTTTCGGACCTGATGGAAGCAAGTCTATAGGTAAGGGAAAAGGTAAACACGCAACTACTGTGAAGAAGGAAGGAGATAAGCCTACATGTACTCATTTTCAGAAGAAATGTCACGATGCTTCCAAATGTTGGAAACTTCATCCGGAGCTCAAACCTGAGAAGTTTTAGAATAAATAAGACAAAAAGACTACTACATTAGCAATCCAACATGATTTGGGGTCGGACTCTAGATGAAACTAAGGTGATTGCTACAAGCATTCAAGGTAAAATTCCTTCTTGTTATGTTTCAAGAAATGAACCTGTCATTAATGAAAGAAAGAGGAGTAAGTTATTTCATATTAGAGTAATCTCTAAACATACAAAAATTTATACTCTTTTTTATAGTGGATCACAAGAAAACCTCATCTCAGAATAAATTGTTAAGAAATTACAATTGGAAACTAAGTTACACCCTAAGACATATCCACTTGGAAGGGTATGTGATAATGCACAATTACAAGTTAAAAATCAGTGTAGACTTAGGTTTTCCATCACTTCTAGATTTGTGGATGAGGTAGATCTATGTGTGGTTCCATTGGATATTTGTGGTATTGTCTTGGGTTGTCCATATATGTATGATAGGAAGGATATATTTTACAAGATAATAGGTATCAACTCATTGAAGATGGTATTGAATATATCGTTAGTATACATCGCATGAAAACTAATATTTCTTTACTTTCTGCAAATCAAATGAAGAGGTTAATAAATGCAAGTAAGAACTTTGTGCTTATGATAGTAAAAGCAAAATATGTTGACCAAACTGAATCCTTTAAAGGTTGTGATTATAAACTTAAAAAGGACTTCATAAAGGTGGTATCTAATTATGATATTTTGTTTCAATAACCTAAAGGATTACCTCCTAAAAGGGAAATTCAACATGAAATTCATTTACTGCAAGATTCACCTCTTCTTAATATTGGTATGTACAATCTTCCATTGTTGAGAATGCAGAGATAAAGAAAAAGGTTTAGGAGATGATTGAGAGAGGGGTCATTTGACCAAGTTCCTCTATGTGTGGTTCACGAATGTTTTTGGTGCCAAAGAAAGATGGGACATGGCGTATGTGCATTGATTACAGGAAACTGAACAAAATTACAATAAAGAACATGTATCCTCTTCCTCGAATTGATGATCTTCTGGATCAATTAAAAAATGCGATATTTTTTACTAAGTTAGACTTAAGAAGTGGCTATCATCAAATCAGTATTCATGATAATGATATTTGGAACACTGCTTTTAAAACCAAACAAGGATTGTATGAATGGATGGTAATGCCCTTTGGGATTTGTAATGCACCCGCAACATTTATGAGGGTGATGAATCATGTGTTTTGGCCCTTCATTGATGATTTTGTTATAGTGTACTTAGATGATATTGTGATTTTTAGTCGAACTTGGGAAGAGCATGTCAAGAATGTTAAACAGGTATTGGATGACTTGTAAGGGAAAAATTGTACCAAAATATGTCTAAATGTGAATTTGGAAAGACATCTTTAGTATACCTATGTTACATTGTAGGAGGTGGTGAATTGAATATTGATCCCTTTAAAGTTGAGGTCATTGTAAACTCGACTAAGCCAAATAAGGTAACAGATGTAAGAAGCTTTTTGGGAGCATCCCAATACCGGAGGAAGTTCCTTGCGAACTTCTCCTTGATAGCTTCTCCTTTACATGCTTTGACAAGCGTGAATAAAGTCTTTCAGTGGGAAGGAAAGAAACAGAAATCCTTTGACACAGTGAAAGAAAAGATAAACATAGATCCAGTACTTGCACTGTCGTATCTACAACAACCATTTGAGATAGAAACTTATGCTAGTGGTTATGCAATGGGGGCAGTCTTAATGCAACTTAAAAAACCAATATGCATCATTATGAAACTTTCTCTAAAACAATAATCAACTATCCAACCTATGACAAAGTTGTATGCATTAGTACAAAGTGTTAAAAGGTGGAAACAATACCTAATGGGTAAAGAAACAATTATACATACTGATCATCAGCCACTCCAATATTTACAATCACAAACTAAGCTACAACAATCAAGGCATTTCATATGGATGGGTTTTTTACAATAATTTTATTTGGTTATTAAGTATAAGAAAGGAATTCAGAACAAAGTTGTAGATATTCTATCTATACCTTCGACAAATGCTTCTATTGTCATTCAAAAAAGTCCTTTAGTTCATGCAAGTTGTGTTGAACAATATACTAAGGATGAATATTCCAAAGAAGTTTGTGAATCATTAAGGTGTCGCTATTAGAATGAAGAATTGAACTATCATATCAATGACAAGTTGTTGTAGCATCTTGGTAAAATCTGTATTCCACAAAGTGAAAGAGTGTGTGTGATAAGAGAAGCTCACACTTCTCTCATTTCAGTACATTTTGGAGTAGGTAAAATTGTAGCACAATTACAAAAGTTTTTCTATTGGCCTCGAATGAATGATTTAGTGTCCAAATATGTAAAAGATTGTGTTATGTGTGCAACAAGTAAACCAAGTAACAAAACGTTAGGCTTATACACTCCAATTCCATTTTGTTCTCGTCCATGGAAAAGTGTTTCAATGGATTTTGTAGGAGGGTTACCAATGTATAAAAATGGACATGATTATATGTATGTTGTTGTGGATCGATTCTTTAAAATGTGTATACTGTTGGATTTTGTGCAACTTAAGAAGCTATTCTTATTGTCCTCCTTCGAGATTTGAATGTGTTGTAATCATTCATCCAAACCCTAGAAAGAACAATGTAAGCCTTGGATATGAAATATAAAATTATATCTCTCCCAAGTGAAGTCATCCCCAGTTAAATTCTGAGTGGGAAAATAGTATAAATAGGAGGATCCCCTCCTCGTTGTTTCACGCAGCAGCTCGGAGAAGTGCGTAGTTTTCTGGGAGAGAGAGAACTTCACATACATTGTAGAAGAAGACTATTTTCAGGGTTTCAATATTTGGAAATAATTTCCATACTTTTCTTTTATTTCTTTATTGTACTCTGGTCTCATAATTGTTATCTCTAGACGAAGGTTGTTGTGTTTTCTCCCATTTGGGTTTCCCAAGTGAGAAATACTTGTGTTATTGTTCTGTGCTTTGTTTATCTTCTAGTGATCCTATTGATAAATTCAATTAAGATATACTGCTATAATCTCGAGAAAATCTAGCATGGTATCAGCGCAATTCTAGAAGAATCCATTGTCGAAACTCTGTCAGCAACCTGTCGAAACTAGGGTTTCATCTTTCAAGGTCTTCACTCAACCTTTTGGAGAAAAAAATATCCTTGGGAATTTCTCTCTTAGGAGGGTGCATATTTTGGTAAAGACAGAATTTAATTATGAGAATTTTCAATTTTGACCTAATTCTACAACTGCAACAAAAATTAGGGCTTCTAGTTTTGACCTACTTTCTCCACAGTTTTGGCTTGACTCTACCTCTACTCAACTCACCTCTCTAAGGAGAATTTATCTGTGGACTCGGTTTTCAAAAAATCCAACTTTCATTTTTGAACTAGCCTCTGCTAAGGTCTCAGATCCATATCTGCAGTAAACATGATCAGCATGAAGGTTGAAGATCATTTGAAAGGGGCTCACAATTTCATCCCCTGGAAGTCTAGGGTTCTTCTTATACTAGGAGAAAACAACCTATTACATTTTGTAAAAGCAAAGGTCGCAGAACCAAAAGCTGAAGAAGACAAACCTCGCTGGAGAAAGGATGATGCCAAAGCAAGGAGGATTTTAGTGAACTTAGTTAGAGATCACTTGGTTCCTCGGATCTCAGAAAAGACAATAGCAAGGAGGATTTTCAAAACCCTAAAGAATATATTTGAAAATAGTAGCATCAATGTGACTCTCACATTGAGGAATCAACTGTCAAATATGAAGATGACGAAGTCCGAGAATATTGCCTCATATTTCATGAGGATCACCGAGCTTTGAGACAAGCTAAAGTTCAGTGGAGACAATATTGAAGAAAATGATCTCGTTATGACCTCCTTAAATGGTATCCCACAATATTGGGAGTCTTTCATCCAAAATATAAGTGGTCGAACCAAGTTTCCCAATTTTTATAAGCTATGGGAAGAATGCACTCGAGAAGAAATGAGAATCGCAGCACGCCGAAGACTTCATGGTACTCAACCTGAGGAAAAACAAGTGTCCATGTCTCATGCCAAGATAGGAAAGGGAAGGGGAAGGAAGTCGTACATTCACAAGCATCAAGACAAGAGATCAAGTCCTCCCCCATATCAGAAGAAAAAAAAGAAGGATCTATCTCAGATCCAATGCTACATGTACAAGAAATACAGTCATTATGCCAATAGCTGAAGAAGTTCACACAAAAGGAAGCATGAAGCTTCAACTGTTGATGTAGAAGAAGATCATCATCACAAGAAATAGAAGAATGAAGATCATACATAATTCTTCTTCATATCATCACTATCAGGTATTGTTCCCACCACTAGTGATACTTGGCTCTTAGATAGTGGTGCATCTAGACAGATGACAGGATATAAAGAAAATCTGTCGAAAGTAGTTGAGAATGATTCACATCTTCGAGTTGTACTTGGAGATGATGGAAACTACACTGTGAAGGGATCTAGAGTTACCTCCCTTCATCTAGATTCTAACGACACTCTACATTTAAGTTATGTGCTCTATGTACCTGGTATGAAAAGAAATATTGTTTCCATCTCATCCTTAGAAGAAAAAGGATATAAAGTAGCTTTTCAGATGGAAAAGTACTTGCTTGGTAGAAGAACTAAAGCATGGATACATCCAAAGTAATTGTTATGAGAGAGGAGAGCTTGTATCGACTGAACACTCCACCAATCCAAGCCTTAGTCCATGACTCTACAAGTATGGGTGAGCTATGCCACATAAGACTAGCTCATCTAAACTACAAAGATCTCCTAGTAGTGAAGAACATAGTTACAGGTAGACCATGATGGAACATGTTGAGAATGTGCACTTGGCAAGAATGCCAAGAAATCCTCCCCATATAGTGAGAGCATATCCAAATAAATATTGGATCTAGTGCACACTAACTTGTGTGGACCAATGACAGTTGCCTCATTGGGAGGATATCATTACTATGTGACCTTCATTGTTGACTACTCACGGAAGAATTGGATTTGATTTCTTAAGACCAAGGAATCTGAGGAAGTACTCAGTAAATTCAAGGAGTTCAAAGCACAAGTTGAGAAGTTGTCACGGAATAGGATCAAGATCCTAAGATCAGATAATGGTGGAGAATATACCTCTACAGAATTCAATGATTTATGCAAAGAAGCGAGAATTAAGAGGGAGCTTACAATTCCCTACAATCCCCAGCAAAATGGGGTTGCTGAAAGAAAGAACGAAACAATTGTGGAGGCAGCCAAAGCTATGATTCATGACCAGAGTCCACCCATGTTCTTATGGGAAGAAGCATCTAGAACAACTGTATATGTACATAATAGATGCCCACATAAGATAGTGAAGAACATGACTCCTAAACAAGCCTTTACAGGATTAAAACCAGAAGTAGGTCACCTCCAAATCTTTGGTTGTCCAGTCTACATACATGTGCCCAAGGAGAAAAGGACAAAGTTAGAACCTTCAGGAAAGAAGGGAACTTTTGTGGGATATAGTGAATCTTCAAAGGCCTACAGAATCTATATCCCGGGATCCAGACAGATTAAAGTTAGCAGGGATGTGACCTTTGAAGAGGAAATGGCTGTCAGGAAAGGCATAGGATCAGACATGGAGATCGATGATGAAGAAATGGAGAGGAGATCATCTTCCCCTCCCATTCAGGATGAAATAGAAAAGAAATATGAACCCATTGATCCCATTGATCCATTCACGATAGTTGATATTCCTTAAGATATGGCAATAAGCCGAAAAATACCTAGATGGGCACAGCATACCTTACAAGATGCAGAGGGGCATGAATCCCCACATGGTTATTTACGAGAAAGCAAAATACCTCAAATGTTCTCCAGTTATGTAGAATTGATGACTCACATAATTGACTCAGAACCCACCACTTATGAAGAAGCATCCAGACACCAAGTTTGGAAGGATTCCATGGTGGAAGAATATCAATCCATCATGAAAAATGATGTGTTAGAGATTGTACCGAGACCTAAGGGGAAGTCAATTGTAACTTCCAGATGGCTATACAAAATCAAACATGGAGCATATGGGAGTATTGAAAAATACAAGGCTAGATTTGTTGCCAAAGGATTCTCTCAGAAAGAGGGAATCAATTATGATGAGACATTTTCTCCTATGGCTCAATACACTTCCATCTGATGGATCATCGTTATTGCTTCAGCTATGGGATGGAAGTTGCATCAATGGATGTCAAGACTATCTTTCTAAATGGTGTTATTGAGGAAGAAGTATACATTGAACAAACATAAGGGTTTGTTGTCCATGGAAAGGAGTCCCACGTATGCAAGCTGAGAAAGGCGTTATATGGGCTCAAGCAAGCACCTCGTGTTTGGTATGGATGGATAAATAGATTCCTAGTGAGTCTGGGATTCACCAAGAGTGATGCAGAAACCAACCTTGTGAATTATGGGCAATTGATTTTGGTACTATATGTTGATGACTTGTTTCTTACCGGAAATGAGAAACTTATCTTATGGTGTAAGAAGAAACTCGCCTCTGAGTTCGAAATTAAGGATCTTGGATTGATCCACTACTTCTTAGGATTAGAAGTATGGCAGAGGTAGAAAGATATTTTCCTAAGACAAGGAAAATACACCATATATACACTGACGAGATTCGGAATGTTGGACTGCAAGTACATAGCTACTCCAATGGATGCAAACTTGAAGAAGATGAGGGATTCTGCTTTAGATTCAATTTTGATTGATCCCACTATGTATCACTAGTTGATTGGGTCCTTGATGTATCTGACGAACACCAGACCATACATTTGTTTTGCTGTGAATTCTCTCATTCAGTTCATGTGTGAACTGAGGTAGATTCACTAGATTGTTGCAAAACATGTGCTCAGATACTTACGTGGAACTGTGGGATATGGTCTACGATGTGATTCAAAATCTGACTTGAAATTACAAGGATTTACAGACTCAGATTGGGTCGAATTATCTAATTATAGGAAGAGTACTTCCAGATGTCATTTTAGAATGGGTTCTACAGTTATATCCTAGTGCATTAGTAAGGAAACCTCAGTAGCTCTCAGTACTGCAAAGGCCGAGTATATGGCTGCTAGTTCAATAGCCCGAGAAGCAGTTTGGCTTCGTAAACTTCATGCAAGATTGTTTGGCCAGATTCCAGAGCCAACCATGATTCACTGTGATAACCATAGTTGTGTGCAAATGTCAGTGACTCTTGTATTTCATGACAATTCGAAGCAAATAGAGATTCGGTATCACTTCATATGTGATATGGTGCAGAAAGGTGCTGTCGAGCTACAGTATATTCTAACATATGACCAAACTGTAGATGTTCTCACCAAGCCTCATCCCATAGAGAAATTTGCATACTTTCATGGAAGACTTGGAGTAGAAGAGAACATATCCCTACTTGAGAGGGAGAGATAACTGAGAGACACTTGCCATACCTATTCCCGGGCACCTGTGCTCGTCTAGGTTCTCAGCTAGGTATGGGAGAAATCCCATCGGTATATGAGACGGAAAGGTAGTAGATGGTTGGCTTCACACAAGTTCCTCTTCTCGTCCAGTTATGGGATAAATCACATCAACGTATGAGTCGGAAAGGTAGTAGATGGTCGTGTCATTGCACAGATACCTCTACTTGTTCAGGTTATCATCCTAGTATGGGAGTACAAAATCAACAGATGAGATGAACATGTAGCAGATGGATGTGCACGTGTGCTCATTGTTCGGGTACACAGGGTACTCCCAAAAGACCAAACACCTTGAGAAACTACTTCACACAAATAGATCACAGATCAACACACCAATGTTTCTCACATGGTTAAAACCCTCAAGAGGGAAACAATCCATGGCCCTAGCCAAATAGCTACTTGGAGCAATTTATTATGCAAAAGAAAGAAAGTTACATGAGCTTCTCATAATCGATCAACTAGCCAAGGACCCTCTATGCTCTTTAAATAGAGATCATAGACCAATCGGGTGTTAAGCCACGGATCAATGGTAGGTATGATCTAAGAGAAGTTGAACCGTTGGATCACTCTATGTCTAGAACATATCGTGACTGTCGGATTAGAATATTTACAAATGCATACTAAAGAAACACACTTTTACCTAACGGATATATTACACAAGTTGATCTTAACTAACTCCTAAGTGTCTAAATATCCTAACATCCTCCCTTAAGAACAACTTGGGATAGGATTGAAGGATTTACAAAAGTGACACTATTAGCAGAAGGAAGGAGGCATTAGAGCCTATCACCCCTTAAGGACACATTCCTGAACTCCTAACATAGATCGAAGTTTAGAAAACTTCGCTTCTGTAAGAGACTTGGTGAAGATGTCTGCAACTTGATCATTTGTAGGGCAATAGAGCATTTCAAGAACACGATCATGAACAAGATTTCTGATGAAGTGCATGTGTAGCTCAATGTGTTTGTTGCGTTGATGTAGAACTGGATATTTGGTAAGCTTGATGGCACTTTGATTGTCGCACCAAAGTGGAGTAGGCTACTGCTGCTCGAATCCAAACTCTGAAAGGATCTGTTGAAGCCATAAAGCTTCCTGACTGGCATTAACTGCAGCTCGATATTCTGCTTCTGCTGAAGAAAGAGAAAGAGCTTGTTGTTTCTTACAAGCCCAAGTGACAGGTCCAGATCCCAAACTGAAAACATAACCTGCAGTAGACTTTCGATCATCAAGATCACTGGCCCAATCTGAATTAGTGAAACCAATCAACAAAGGTTTTCCCCCTGTACTGTAATGAATCCCAAACTGAATTGTACCTCGAATATATCGAAGTATTATTTTTGCTGCTTTCCAGTGACTTTCATGAGGAGTTTGCATATAACGGGCAACACGACCAATGGAAAAGGAAAGGTCAGGACGGGAATGAGTCAAGTATAAAAGACTACCAACAAGCTAAAGATACAAGGTGGCATCTACTTCAGGGGAAGTACAAGTGGTAGAAAGTTTGACTCCAGACTGGAAGGGAGAAGGGGTTGGTTTACAATCTTCCATGTGGAAACGATAAAGAAGTTCACAAGCATACTTAGATTGGGAAAGAAAGATTCCTTCTTTGGTTTGCAAGACTTAGAGAATGCAAATGTCCTAAGTCTGACATTTCAAAATTTTGCTTAAGACTGGATTTCACATGGGTTATAAGTTTAGGGTCACTACCAGTAAGGATAAGATCATCAACATAAAGAACAAGTATGATGAGATCGTTTCCTACTTTCTTGGTATAGACATTGGGGTCATAATGGCATCTAGAAAAACCAGTGTCAAGGAGAAAGCTATCCATTTCGGCATACCAAGCTCTAGGAGCTTGCTTAAGGCCATATAAGGATTTCTTAAGGAGACAAACAAGGCTAGAGTTATTCTAAACATATCTAAGAGGTTGTTCCATGTAAATTTCCTCATGTAAATCACCATGTAAGAAGGTAGAATTAACATCCATTTGATGGAATTCTCAGTTATGTAAGGCTGCAAGGGAAAGAACAAGGCGGATGGAGTTCATTTTTGCTACAGGGGAAAAGGTTTCATTGTAGTCAATCCCTTCAACTTGGGGAAAAACCTTTGGCAACTAACCTTGCCTTAAGTCTTTCAACACTTCCATCTGAGGCATACTTAGTTCTGTAGACCCATTTACATCTGACAAGTTTTCTTCCTTTTGGAAGAGGAACAATATCCCAAGTATCATTCGCCATTAAGGAACGATATTCTTCATCCATAGCTGCATCCCAATCTCGATTTCCTGAAGCTTCTGCAAAAAATTTTGGGTCATGATTCTCGGAAACTTGAGCCAAAAGGGAAGAGGCTCATTGAAACTAAGAACATGTTCGATGTTGATCTCTAGGATCACCGACAAGATCACCAGCTGCTTCACCCATCGAGGAGGCATTGGTGCTAGTGCCACACAAGTCACTATGCACAAGCTCCAAGGGAACCGAGGCGTGCCAAGAGGCACGTTTGTCAAAACTGTCTCAATGATGTTTTCCAAGTACACAACTGGAACAAACACCATCCTTGCAAGATACCATCAGAAGACCAGTCACCATATTATCTTTACATAGCTGTTGCAATGAGCAATAATTTAAGTGACCAAATCGCTCATGCCAAAGTTTCCTCAAGTTATCACTATGAGCAACAAAAACTGAAGGAAAAGGTGATGACCCAAAGTTGTTAAATTTGTACAACCTGGTAATATCATCAACAGTTTCTGTAGCAAGGACATTTTAAGCATTTTTAAAATCCTTGATTACAACTTCGTGAGGTGTAAATGTCACAGTTTTACCTTCACCTGAATGAGTAATTTGATAGACTGATAACAAATTGCAGGAAATTTTTGGAACACATAGTACATCACTGAAATGACCATTTTCTACTAGAACTGTTCCAGATCCTACAACACTTAGATATCTATCATCACAAACAAATATTTGTTTGGTGTTACATTCATGCATAGTAGAAAATATGGCTTGATCCTTAGCCATATGATAATATGCTCCAGAATCAATGAGCCATTCAATTGAAGTAGAAGAAGAAGATGCAGTATAAGAGTAACCAGAAGCATAAAGTGCATGTCCATGAAAGGTAGATTCTGAAGACGAATCGAGGCTAATGTGGCGCTTCTTCATTGCTACTTCCAAGGCTACCATATTCTTAAAACACTTAGATTCATCATGATTATCTTTCCCACAAAAATTACAATAACGCTTAGTCTTCTTTCCTTTTTGTTTGCATCCTTTGTCATTTTTTAAAGAAGGAGCTGACTGAGAGGGTTTGGGACCCTTCTTGTTTGGCTTATTATTGCGAAAATTATGTTTCTTGGGAGGCTTGGACTTTTCTTTCTATTGGGACAATAAGGCTTTCCTAGATGTATCTGCATTGTTAATTATTCCAAGATGAATGAGCTTATCTTGCTCTATAATTAAGGAATCACAAAAGGATTCAAGACTGGGCTCTTGATAGCTAGCTGCAGTCAAGGATTATTTCATGGAGTAGAATGTAGATACAAAAATAGAATATGCAAGTCCAAGTTTGGAAAGAATATGATAAATACATTGTTTGTCTTCTTTCTTAATCTTGCATTCTGCACATAAGAGTCTAAGAGTTTTCTACTTAGATAAATAGTCTTGAATGCATGAAAAATCATTTGGATTCAAGGAAATCAACTCATTCTCAAGTTGATGACCCTGAATTGCATTATGTTTACCAAACACAGATTCCAACTTTTCCCAAGCTAAATCAGGTTCATCAATTCCAGATATGTGGAATCGCAAATCAGTAGAGATTGACATTGATCCGGATTTATGCAGGAACGCAACAGAATACACAAATAACCATAGAAACAAATATGCAGCGGAAATAACACTTCATTTCATTAAGCAATTATTGAAACTTGTTTACATACAGAATGGAAATAAACTGGCTAGAGTACTGGTAACTTATCTCTGAGAAGAGATGTGGCGGCTACATGCCTCTAAACTCTGTGCTACAATGAGGCTCGAAGGCCTATATATTATTGAGAAACAATGGAAACCCTACACATCCAAAAACCTAACCCTAGGAGGTGAAACGCCTTAATGTGGGCCCCGTTGGGTAACTTGGTACATCAATTTTCTGGGATCGTAACTTTAGCATACTACCTCCTTTTGACATGCATGATACATCGTTAGAAAGATCTGTTTAAGGACTACATCCATAAACAACAAATATCAAGCAAGAAACAGACTCATATTTTCCCAACCATTTGATGCCAAAAAACATCGTTTAGGGCCTCAAAACGGCTCTGGAAGTTTAGGACCCAAAAACTACCAAAAATAGTAAATTGTGCTACAATTAAGGAAACTGGAAAACTGAAAGAAATAGTGGTGGGGGTCCAAGAGGAATAGGTGGGTGACCACCAATATCCTCCTGGATCATTCCTCCCCCCTTAGGAAGCAACGGTCCCCATTGCGTTGAGTTCCTCCATGAGATGAGGAAACTTCTGTTGAACTTGGTCCCCGGTGAGCCACTTTCCCTGGTGAAGGATTTGGCCTGCTTTGACAACTCGATATAGCTAGATCTTTTGTTGGCGGGTGTTCTTGATCTGTGTGTCCATAATTTGATCAGTTGTGGCTTGTTCCATGCAGTCGGGGTTTAACTCGGTTGGTGTGAGTTGTTCTGCCACGTCTGATGTGTCCAGTAGAGGTGGAAAGTAGGGCCGAAGGCGGTCCACATTGAACACTGGGTGCAGACCAAGGAATGGTGGAATGCTGAGCTCAAAGGCATTGTCCCCGACAGCCTTGGTGATGGTGTATGGCCCACATCAGAGCGGGCGAAGCTTGCGATGGGGTCCAGCGAGGCACTCCTTCTGTAAATGTAGCCACACTTTGTCGCCCACCTGGAAGTTGTGTTGCACCCGATGCTGATCATGTCGCTGCTTGTACTTAGCATTGGATCTATCCAATATGTCATGAACTTGTTGGCGAATGTGTTGAATGCGCTCAATGAAGTTGTTTGCCTTGGAAACTTCAGACTGGATATGAGCTAAATCAGCCTGAGTAGCTACAAATGGCATGGCTACGTCAATGGGACATAGTGGCTGGAATCCCAAGCCCACCTGAAAGGGGCTGTGGTTGGTCGAGCTGTGGAGGGCCCAGTTATAGTTGTGTTGTACATAGGGGAGGCTCTCATCCCATGTGCGTGGATGCTTTGAGTTGTACATGCACAAAATGTGTACGATCATCCTGTTGATGACCTCTGTCTGACCATCAGTCTGGGGATGGAAAGCTGTGGACTTTGTGAGCTTGGTGTCTAGCATTGACCATAGGCTAGACCAGAATGTACTAAGGAACCTGCTGTCCCGGTCTGAGATTATAGACTGTGGGATACCAAAGTGTACCCACACTTGTTCAAAGAAGAGTTTAGCAGTGGCTTCTGCTGTGATATTCTTCTTGCAGGCCACCATTATGGCCATCTTTGAGAATCTGTCAACGACCACAAACACACAGTCATTGTCATGCTTAGTAGAAGGAAGGCCCAACATGTAATCCATGGAGATGGATTCCCAAGGTCAACTAGGGGTAGGCAACGGAGTATAGAGGCCTTACTTCTTGATGCATGGTTTGGCAATGGCGCAGGCAGTGCAGGATCAGATGTACTTCCCGATGTCCTGTCAAAGGTTCGGCTAATAGAAATACTTCTGCAGTACTGCAACTATTTTCTTGACCCCGAAACGCCCAGCAACCCGACTATAGTGCGCTTCCCAAATCATCTTGGCACGCTTGCTTGAAGGAACACAAAGGTGTCCCATGTGACACAGTAGTACATCCTAGAGGTGAAATTTTGGAACTTGGTTTCCCTCCAAGAGCGTCTGGTATGTGTGGCTGAATTCTGGATCACTCTTATAGAGAAGCGACCAATCAGAAGTCTCGTGCCCATAAGAGTTGAGCATGGTTGTTATCGTCATGATTGGTGGTCGGCTGAGGTAGTCTACAACATTATTGGTGCTTCCCTTCTTGTACTTGATGTTCAAATGAAACTGTTGTAGATATGTGGACCACTTCTGATGGCGATCATTCTGTAACTTCCCTTGTGTCTGCATGAACTACAGGGGTCGGTGGTCTGTGTGGATGATCGTTTCCATCCCCAAAATGTAATGCTTCCATTGCCGGCAAGCCTGTACAACCGAATACATATCTTTGTCATAAGTGGGATATTTGTGGACTGTGTCTGATAGTGTCTCAATGTGATATGCCATCGGATGCCCTTATTGAGTAAGGACTGCCCCAATAGCATAGTCAGAGGCATCTGTCTCGATCTCAAATGGTTGTTGCAAGTCTGGTAATGTGAGCACTGGGGCACAATAGAGGCTATGTTTGAATTCTACAAATGCCTTCTGCTAGGTTTCTGACCAAAAGAATTTTGCTTTCACTCCTCCATTGGTGACTTGACTCAAGGGCCAAGTGATATGAGAGAATCCCAACACGAACCTGTGGTAGAAATTAGCAAGCCCCAAAAAGCTGCGAAGCTCTGTTACAGTAGTTGGGGCTGGCCAATCCTGACTGACTTGGATCTTGGTTGGCTCCACATGTACCCCACAGTCATCAATAATGTATCCCAGATACTGAACCTGGGTCATGCCAAAAGTGCACTTGTCCAAATTGGCACACAACTTGTGTTGCCGCAATGTTTGGAGGACCTGTCGGATGTGGTGGAGGTGCTCTTCCCAAGTCTGGCTGAAGATCAGGATGTCATCCAAGTACACTACTACAAATGAGTTGGTGAATGGCCGCAAGATGTCGTCCATCAGTCTCATGAAGGTTGCAAGATCATTCGTCAACCCGAAAGGCATGACCAACCATTCGAAAAGGCCCTCCTCGGCTTTGAAGGCAGTATTCCACAAATCGGTCGGCTCGATCGGTACTTGGTGATACCCGGACTTTAAGTCGATCTTGCTAAAATATTTTTCCCCTTTAAGCTGGTCCAGGAGGTCATCAATCCATGGGATCGAGTACCTATTCCGAACAGTGATCTTGTTCAGCGCCCGATAGTCAATACAGAGTCTCCAAGTCCCATCCTTTTTATGTACCAACACGATCGGGCTCCCACAGGGTGATGAACTTGGCTGGATGTGACCCTTCTGCAGCAGCTCCTGAATTTGCCTCTTGATTTCATCATTCTCTAGAACAGAGCGGCTATAGATCGGTCCATTGGGTAGCAGTGCACCTGAGGTCAGATCAATGGGGTGCTTGACCTGACAGTGGAGAGGCACCTCAGTGAGTGAGGTGAATATGTCTCGGTACTCCTCCATGACCTTGTCCATTTGATGTTGTCGTGCGGAGGGGCCCTGTTTGGAGGTTTTGGCCACAATCTTCTTCTTTCCCTGAGGGCAGATCATCAAGAAAACAAACTTCCCGGTTTTGGAAATGAGCTTATTGCATTGTTTTGCAGTAACCAAAGAGATAGCAGTAGGGGGTGGTACCTCTGGTATCCTGTACAAATTATTTCCCAACATAATAATAACAGCGCAAGGTCGGGACTCATACACAGCATGTCGCTTCCATAAGTATGGTTGACCTAATAATACATCACAAACATCAAGAGGAGCAATATCACATAATACCTCATCGGTGAAGGGCTTGATGTTGTAGGGAAGGCGACACTGCTGGCTGACGCGAAGATCTCGTCCTTGGTGAAGCCACCCGATGGTGTATGGCTGTGAGTGTGTTGTGGTCGGAAAACCCAACCGCTTCATGAGCTCTGTTGAAATCAGGTTCTTTTGGCTCCCACTGTCGACGATGAACTATAGCGGGGAACCATTTACCCACATCTGGGAGTGGAAAAGACGCTCCTCCTCCTCTAAATCTTCTGGTTCTTCCTTTTCGATCTTCGTGGTGGAAACAGTGATGTTGGGATCTGCATCGATAATATTCTTCCCTCTGTCATTCCCCTTCTCAGGTTCAGATTCAGTGTCAGAGTATGCATCTGATTCAAAAGCCTTTATCTCAGCCACCAGTGACTGCTTAGCCCAACACTCACTTGTGTTGTGAGTGGGGCTCTTATGGAACTCAAACCACTTTCCCGTTTCCTTCTTCGGCTTTGCAGTGTTGCTCTTTGCTTGAGACTTTGCCAAGTTTTCTTGAGTCGCCATGCCTTGGCTATGTCCTTGGTTCTGCGGTTTGGGGGCACCTTTCCCTTGCTTCTAATTCGTAGATCCAAAGTCTCGCTTTTTCTGTCTGAATTTTTGCTCAATTTTGGCAGCATACCGATATGTCGTACCAAGCGAGGAGATGTCAAGGAACTCCATTTCCTCCTGAATGTATCTGTGTAGACAACTGCAGTACTTCAGCACCAAATGTTTCTCTGAATCTTTGATACCCAACTTGGTGCACAGGATATGAAACAGATTCATCAGCTCATGCACATCTTGATCTCTTTGCTGTCGCGGCGTAGTCCATTGGATGTACTTGTCCTCATAGCTCCCCACCGGATAATATTGTCCCTTTATGGCATCTCGAAAAGAATTCCAAGTGGGTAAGGTGGAGAATAGAAAGGGTTCCTCCTCATCCTTTCTCTCACAGTAGGTTTCCCACCAGTCCTTGACATGGGGGGCGGCTTTGAGTAGAGAAAAAGTAATCTTTTCCTGGTCATAAAAGTCATGAACCAAGAAATATCCTTATAATAGATTCAACCATTTATCTATGGCATTTGCATCTATTCGACCATAAAATATGGGAATGTCAAAGTTTACTTGTACCTTAAAAGGGGTTGCACCTCCAGAGTGGCTGCTAGATGCAGATGCGTCGCCAGTGGGAAGTCGTTGAAGGATCTGGGCGAAGTTATCCATCATCGCGTTCCTTTGTTTTTCAAGGGACTCCTCTAGCAACATTTTGATAGGATATTCTACACCCTAATCTTTCTTTTCATCCCCCATGGGTGGCCATCAAGATTTGCGAGGCTGATCTTGCAAAGGTTCAACCAGATCGAGCCCTAAATCTTTATACCCCGCCCTCGTTGGGGACATGCAAAGAAGGATTGAGAAAGAGCAGATTTCTCTAATACCACTGATCTGGATTTATGCAGGAATGCAAGAGAATACACAAATAACTATAGAAACAAATATGCAGCAGAAATATAACTCCATTTCATTAAGGAATAACTGAAACTTGTTTACATACAGAATGGAAATAAACTAGCTAGAGTGCTGGTAGCTTATCTCTGAGAAGAGATGTGGCGGCTACATGCCTCTGAACTCTGTGTTACAATGAGGCTCGAAGGCCTATATATTATTGAAAAACAATGGAAACCCTACACATCCAAAAGCCTAACCCTAGGAGGTGAAACGCCTTAATGTGGGCCCCGTTGGGTAACTTGGTACATCAATTTCTCGAGGTCGTAACTTTAGCATACTACCTCCATTTGATGCGCATGATACATCGTTAGAAAGATCTGTTTAAGGACTACATCCATAAACAACAAGTATCAAGTCCAAAACGGATTCATATTTGCTCAACCATTCGATGCCAAAAAAACGTCGTTTAAGGCCTCAAAACGGCTCCGAAAGTTTAGGACCCGAAAACTGCCAAAAATAGTAAATTATGCTACAATTAAGGAAACTGGAAAACTGAAAGAAATAGTGGTGGGGTCCAAGAAGAATAAGTGGGTGACCACCAATATCCTCCTAGATCAGACATCTCAATCAATCCACGAGCTTCATCACATCTATTTTCCCATTTAATTTTCTTATCATCATCGGTGGGTTATGTTTCTTTCCCTGAGGTTATCCTGAAAATTCCCCTACTTCGCAGAACATCCTCCATACGATATTTCCATGAAAAATAGTCAGAACTTGTAAGTATAATATCACAAGGGGTAGCCATACTGTAAAATAATGGATGAAAGAATAGAAACTAACTGTCTGGGTACAAAGAGCTCGAAAAAATATGCGGTTTTAAAAAAATGGCACTGAAAACTGATTCTGGGTGATGAAGTTATGCTTGATCAAAGAAAATGTTGAAGATGTCCCCAATAGTGACGTGGCAGATATTAACTTGACCAACTAAAAAAAAGAAACCCCCTCTTCCCAAGATCAATCTTTGACAATCACTTTACAATAAAGTTGCTTTGAAGTGAATCACTTTTGTAGAAAAAGTGAGGTTCACTTTTACAATAATGTTACTTTTAAATAGTGCGGCAATAAATTAAAAGTCTTAAGTGACTCATTTTTTATTTTATTTTATTTATATGAGATGCACTTTTACAATAAAGTAACTTGAAAATAGAAATTGCATGCACTAAAAAGTAGCTTAATAAGACTTGAACTCAAGACCTATTAAGGAATAAAGCAACTTTGGACCAAGTGAGCTAAGTTTAAAAGGTACATAAAAGAATGGAAAGAGGAAGGGGGCTTTTTTTTTTTTTTTTTACTCTTTCCTCTCGTTCTCCGTGCTTGCCTTTTTTTTTCTGCAAATCACAAAAAAAATTCCACACAAAGGGGTTTGATCTTGGTTAGCTTACCCGGAAAGTCTACGTTTTCAAGTTTTCTCGTTGTTTCTGATTTGCCGTGATCACACAAGGTGCACGGTAAAGAGCATACGTAGCCGAGAAGACAAGAAAAACAACTTTCCCTTTCTGTTTCTGATTCGTCGCGATCGCGCAAGGTGCATGGCAAAGAGCATACACAGCCAGGGAAGGAAATAGTCTGAGACTAAAACAGTAAAGATCTAGTAATAAAACTGATAAAATATGAGAGATTTAAAAAAAATAAAACAAATTCATCACTGTAACATTATACCTTCAGATTTGCCGAAATGGGTGTTTCTGGAACAAACGGAAACGGTTTTCGGTGAAATGAAAACTCTTTCCCAATGGAAACGGCGCTCCGAACACAATGGAATAGCTCCCACAGGCCACAAATGCATAGAAAATCCAAAACCAGAAACCCTTTCAAATTTTTGACAACACCGGTTCTAGATCTTGATCAAAACCGAAAGTGGCTCTTCATAAACGCTTTGATACCATGTTCGGGTACACAGGGTAGTCCCAAAAGACTGAACACCTTGAGAAACTACTTCACACAAATAGATCAGAGATCAACACACTGGTGTTTGTCATGTGGTTAAAACCATCGAAAGGGAAACAATCCACGGCCCCAACCAAATAGCTACTTGGAGCAATTTATTATGCAAAAGAAAGAAAGTTACATGAGCTTCTCATAATTGATCAACTAACCAAGGACCCTCTATGCTCTTTAAATAGAGATCATAGACCAATCGGGTATTAAGCCATGGATCAATGGTAGGTATGATCTAAGAGAGGTTGAACCGTCGGATCACTCTATGTCTAGAACATATCATGACCGTCAGATTAGAGTATTTACAAATGCATACTAAAGAAACACACTTTTACCTAACGGATATATTACATAGGTTGATCTTAACTAACTCCTAAGTGTCTAAATATCCTAACACTCATCCAAGATATATAAGCCAGGTATGGAATTATTCCATCGGTCATAGAGATGGATAGGTAGCAGAATATTTTCTTTCAAACATCCAAATAGAACAAATTCATAAATACAACCTTCAGTACGTTTAGAGATGATAGAGACACTGTAGATGTACAGATGAAACCCAGATGATCATGATGTCGATGAAGACCTAAGAATACCTTCCTTGTTGAGAGGGAGTTTTGGAGTTTGTGCAACTTCATAAGCTATTCATATTGTCCTCCTTCGAGAGTTGAACATGTCGTAATCATTCATACAAACCCTAGAAGGAACGATGTAAGCCTTGGGTTGAAAAGCCAGCATTAAAAGAATAAAATATAAAATTGTATTGATTCCCCAAGTGAAGTCGAACCCAGTTATATTATGAGTGGGAAAACGGTATAAATAGGAGGATCCCCTCCTCATTATTTCACACAGCAGCAACAAAGCAGCTCAAAGAAGTGCGCAGTTTTCTGGGAGAGAGAGAAGTTTGCATACACTACAGAAGAAGATTGTTTTCAGGGTTTCAATCTTTGGAAAGCATTTCCATATTTTTGTTTTATTTCTTCATTGTACTCCGATCTCGCAATTATTATCTCTAGATAAAGGTTGTTGGATTTTCTCCCATTTGGGTTTCCCGGGTGAAAAATACTTGTGTTATTGTTTTGTCCTTTGTCTATCTTCTAGTGATCCTATTGATAAATGCAATTAAGATATACTGTTATAATGTTAAGAAAATCAAACAATGTCCAAATATGTAAAAGATTGTGTTATGTGTGCAACAATTTAACCAACAAAAACTTAGGCTTGTACACTCCACTTCCAGTTCGTTATCATCCATGGGAAATTGTTTCAACGGACTTTGTAGGAGGGTTACCAATGTCTAAAAATGGACATGACTATCTGTATGTTGTTGTGGATCGATTCTGTAAAATGTGTATACTCATGCTTTGTAAAAAGCATATCATAGCTGAGATGACTGCTCATTTGTTCTTTCGAAATGTATGGGTCCATTATGGACTTCCTACTTCTATTATTTCTTATCAAGATTCTTGCTTTCTTGGGAAATTTTGGTCATCTTTATGGGAACTTATGCACACAAAGATGAAGAAAAACACAACATTTCATCCACAAATCGACGGTCAAACTGAAGTGGTCAATCAGAATACGGTACATATTCTTCGAGGGTATTGTGCTAAGCATTCCAAGCTTTGGGATGAACAATTGCATTATGTACAGCATGCTTACAACGGAGCTATACACTCTTTGACTCAGAAGTCTCCATTCGAGACATGTTTTTGGTATTTTCCAAAGTCTCCTTTAGACTTTGTTTTGGGAAAGATACAATGGAATATGGATAGGTTGATGTGGATAAAGCTTGGAAGTTTATTCAGCATATCCAGTTAATTCATCAAGCAGTGCAGGAACAGTTGGAATCAAGTCAGTCCAAATACAAAGAAAAACAAGAAAAGCATCGCATAGATCATCATTTTCAGATTGGTGATCGAGTATGGATTCATATCAGCAAATATCGACTCCAAGGTGAAGGTAGAAAGTTGAAACCTATCAGGTATGGACCCTTTATGTTGGCGAAGCCCACCAACAAAGATTCGTTGATTGGGGTTTCCACTCTGTCGATGCCCTGCAGCACAATCTCCCTGAGCACCGGCCTAGATAGGTTTTACCCTGCCCAACAACATCTGTGGAGCAGACGAGGTCTCACCCGAGGTGTTCAAGGGAGAGCTGTCAGAACCGGGTTTTCGACAGTGGGAGAGGAGGATATGGGGATCTGACGAAGGGAGATCATAACTTATGCGATCATCATATAGTATCAAAATATCACAGCATTATTCATGGAACATCATGGCGCATCAAACAGTTACAGAAACATAGATTGCATCAACTTAAAACCAACAGATCGCATTGATATAGCAGGAAGAAATTGAATTGCATATGTATCATGTCATTCTAACAAAACAGAGTCGCAGCATCATAACAGATCTATAACAACAGACAAGATTTGATCCATACTTATCGCATCATATATTAATCTTGCACAAATATGCCGCATTACACAAGCCTTCTCCAAAACCGGATACTGCATACATCAGGAAGAATCCTAGATAAAATCACAGACAAGTCTTCATAAAATAGATCACACCAGATCTTATCCCTTACTATCGTGCATGCAATGACATACAATTGTTCACAACTGCTCACACATGACTCTTCCTATTGCCTCTCTTCGACTCTTCAAAATAGATCTATAAATAGACTTAAGCCTTTACATCAAGGGTCCACTAATAACTGACTTCTAATCGCTATTGACCTATTGCAACGAGCCTTGGTCAAAATATTCAAAAAGTGGTTATTTTCCTGCTTAGTGCATCAATCTTCCCTTGTGCGGTACCACGTGAGATTGCGCAGCTGCCGCGACGCTGCGCAACTCACTCGCCCCAAACCCCTTTCCAACAGGCCCCCAACACAGTTTTGTGGCTCGCCCTCGAGCCACATCAAGTTGACAGGGTGTGCGTCGATGTTCTATCCTTAAAATATTCAAATTTTTGTGCAATTTCATGAACCTGCAGCTAGACATTACTGGCGATACTCTGACAATTAGTCAAATTCTGCTGGATGGGGTGCTCCTCACTCGCCTTGCTGATGACCAGTCGTTGATTCTCTTGAACGATCTAGAGCGTGGCGACGACCTTAAAAACCAACTGGCCACCGATTTCTTGGAATTCGTCAAGCTGCTCACGGCACTTTTGCTGGCGTTCTTGTGCCCTGGTAGCTCGCTGCCGCAGATCCTTCAGTTTTGTGGCCCGGGTGATCTGCACCATCAGCGACGTCTTCAGAAGTTTCAACTGACCCTCTGCCTCTTGCACCTGTGCAGTCAACTGATCAAATTTCTCATCCTGAACAATACTTTTCCAAAATTGCGTGGCCGCCTCCATAACCATTTTAGCCTCTTGCTCCATGGGGCCAAACTGAGTGGCAATTTCTTCAATGGAGGTCTTGTGCTCCGCAACTTGCTTCAGCAGTGTTATGGGTTGGACCTGGACCTGGAGCAGCAAGTTATTGTCCTGTAGTTGAACCAGAGCTTGCCCCAATCGCTTGGCCTTTTCAACTAGGGTGAGCCCTGTGGTGTTATCAAAAATGTTATGGTAGGCATCATAAATAGCCTGCTCAACTTCGTTGCACCTTGCACGCAATTGTGCCTGTTCAACCATCAGGCAATTTTGCACCTTCTTGAGGTCAGTAATCTCTTCAGTAGCCTTCCGCTGCAACTCGGCCTGTGGTGCCTTGAGCTGGTTGATTTCTTGTAACTTCTCTTCTGCCAACTGCACGCGGACCTAGTGTACCTCCTCTGCTTCCTTCTGGAGCTTTGCAGTGGTATTTTGGGACTTGACATAGCCCTCAGCCAAATATTTTTGTCGTACCGCCAACTGCAGTGCGACGCCATGCTGCAACTCGACCAACACTGTAGCGGACAGTTTGTTCAAATCCAAAGTCACGCTCTGGATGGGATGTAGCTGCTGGTGAAATTCTTCACCGCTGGCATCAATCACACTAGGGGGAACTTGCACGTTCCTAGCCCGAGGCTCAGTGTTGATCGATGGGCTATCCTGCAACAGAGTTCTTGTCGATGGTTCCTTGGAAACAATATCAAAAATAGACTCTAGTTTATTTCTTACCGCACCAAATGCTTCATGTTTGGATTCATGGATCGTCGTAGTCGAAGTCATCGATGAATCAGTGACATCTTCGATAATCCGCTGCAGTTGGTCTTCCATCCCTGATCTGGTACCACTGTCGGCCTCGTACTCCTAATGCCACTTGGTGCGAGTCTCCTCCCGCATACGCTGTGCTATATCTTCAGGATCCATTGATGACTCATTGTCAGATTCATGGGTGCTCAATTCCTGCAGGGCAGGGTCGTCAGGGACCTTTGGGGGTAGCTCCTTCTCTAACTCCTCTTGACTCATCGAGATGCGCCAGTCCCTTGGCCAATCTTCCACAATGGCATCCAGTTCTTCCATGGTGACTTTATAAGGCAATGGCAGCCACTGCCGATCAAGTTCTCGCTTGGCCTGAATATGAATGGAGCGGGGTCCAAGAGAAAACCTAAGGATCCATCGATACTTGGCCATGGCATAGGGAGAAACTTTCAAAACAGCAATGACGGCCGCCTGTAGCACTTCCCAATAGATCCAGAAATGAATAGCACAGTCTATTTGGCGACTGGGTTCTTCGACCCAATATAGGTTCTGATAGCGGGCACTGCAGCAAACCTTGACTGCCTCAACTGCCATTTGTTGGTAGTCCTCTGGTTCCATCCAAGCAATAAGAGCGATGAGAATCAAAATACAACTATAAGAAAAGGGTCGTCGGGTCTGAGAAACAAGTGCATCTTTGAGCAACTGATTCAACAAAAATAAATACCAATTCATGTGTTACCCCTCAGCACATTTCTGGGCACATGCAACAACACCCGAATTGCATTGGACTGGTCGATTACCACGAACAACCTTGCTGGCCATAATTCTTGCGCCAATACGCACAGTCCTGTCAATGCGATAAGCACGACCATCCCCTTGTAACCCGAAGTGCTCCTTCAGCTGCTTCGTAAGTCTCTTATTCGTATCTCTTCCATGAATATATTGCGCTAGGTCCTCCCCAGCCTTAGGAAAACTGGTAATGCTTGCAATCAATTCGATGGTGACAACGGTCGATGTATTCAGCCAAAGCGTTCCTCCATGGAAACACGCCAATAGTTGCTTTACACATGCATGTGCTTCATTTAAGCAGCCAAAATGGGGCATATTGATGAGCCCCATTAACCCAAACTTGTCTAATCCACTGGCCCATGGTTTCGAAATTTGTTGAATGGGGCCGGCAAGCGCCATATGGACAGATTCATATGGCTCATCTCGGACATCTTTAAGCAAAAGCAGGTCGTGATCATTGAACTTGAGCCTGATCAACGCATGGATGATATTGACTTAGCATGTCATCCCTTCCGGCAGTGCTGGCAACTTGGGCAGATACTTCTGATTCTTTGACATCTGTCGTGGCTTGGCTCCTGGACACATAGGAGCAACGTATCCCAAACTATCATTCATCGAGACACCCCTGGGTGTTGCAGCCTCAACTGTTCCTGCGCTCGATGACCCAGTCTGTGCAGTGCCTTCTCCGTGCACCTTCGCAGATGTGCGAGTTTGCCTCTTCTCTGGTGGCATAGGACTCGGTCTCTAAGTCTGTTGCTTCCGCTTTAGAATGGACGACGAACCCACTCGCATACTAATGACTTCCTCTTCCACAGCCATGGGCTGAATAGGGGACTCGTACTCACTCGAAATTTCAATAGCGTCAAGGCCACTCAGCATCCCTTATCCCTCAAAACCTGAAAAATACGCTCAATAGATCGAAACTACACTTCACTCAATACTCTGCTCAATACTCTGCACATAATTCACCTTCTATCTCTGCTCTCGTAACTGAATAATGCCATCCGACGCATCCCAAGTAGTGTTTTATAGCCACTTCCAATTCCCAATCCATCATTACTAAATCTAACGTCATCTTTATTGCCAAATCGGGTATTAATGACGCCAAATCCGTTGGTGGTCTTAGGCTTCTAACGGTTAGATCACCTATTAATGCGAGTCGCTTCAACAAGTGCCGCTAGCCAACTGGTTTAACTACCTGCATTTATTACTTGATTTGACCACCCCACAACCCGACAACTATCACAAAGGGTCAACCGACTACCGCTAACAATTGTAACCTTGTGCAGCCTCTTCCTTAGGGCTCGCTTAGCACTACTGAACTAAAATCCTCATCATTTTTTTTAATTCCTCAATACTTCATGTGGTGCGCATCGCCAGCCCCGTTGTATAGGGATTCAAGTGACTCCCGTTGATGAGCTTCGGCAACATTGCACCATCTAACTGTTATAACTGAAATGCACCACCAGATGTAATGGACTAAACAAGGTAGGGACCTAACCAGTGCGTTTGTAACTTACCTGGATGCTTGATAAACTTACTGTCATATAAAAATACCAAATATCATGTCGCAAATTATTTATGCTTAATATGGTGATATTGCCATGCCTTCTGTCAATCCTTCGCAACCTATTGGTGGAAGCCTACGATGAAATGATCTTCTTCATGTTGAATCAATTGCACAACACATTCTTCTAATGTCGTTGCATCATCCATACTCGTCGCACTCGGAACGATATACTCCATAGGCATGACTACCTCTTGCCCATACACCAACTTAAATGGTGTCTGACCTGTTAGCCATTTGCAAGTAGTACGATAGGCCCATATAACTGCAGGAATTTTTAGATCCCATTCATCACGGTTATCATTACATATCTTGGTTAGTGTTGTCTCCAAAATTTTGTTGAAGGCCTCAACAGTACCATTTACCTGTGGATGATATGGCGTACTCCTATTATGTTGTATCTGGAGCTCTTCAATTAGCACTTTTACCTTCTGGTTGACAAAGTGACTGCCCTGGTCACTCATCAAGATTCCAGGACACCCAGATTGCGTCACAATGTTCTCAAAAATAAATCGTGTTGTTATCACAGCAGTACAATCAACGACTGGTGTAGCTTTTGTCCACTGAGTCAAGTAGTCAGTTGCAGTAATGATATAGCGGGCACCTGTGCACTTAACTGGTGGATTGATAGGACCTACAAAGTCTACAGCCCATTTATCAAATGGTTGCAGAGTCACCTGCGGCATCAACGACATCTCATCCCTTCACGATGGTTTACCAACCCGTTGGCAGACATCACGGCTCCTTGTATAGTCTGCGGCATCATTATGCAACGTGGGCCACCATAGCCCAGAACGCAACACTTTTTGTGCAGTAGTGCGGCCTCCATAGTGACCTCCCACTATTCCTACATGTCCTTCTTCTAGAAAGGGACCCTGCTCATGCGGTAAGACGCACCATCGCAATATTTCATCCGGTCCAAGTTTTTATAGTTGGCCAGCAATTAATTGAAAATCGAAGGCTTTTACGACCAGCTACTTCTTTTGGCTAATCGACATGTCTGCTAGGGTGACACCAGTAGATAAAAACTAAACAATTGGTGCATAGTGATCATCTGCGACTTCAACTCAGAACAATTGCGGATCTGGCAAGCCATCATCAATATTGGTTCGTTCTTTGCCATTTTCAACACGTGACAGATGATTTGGGCCAGCATTTAACCGTCCTGGATTTACCACTATTTCAAAATCAAACTCTTGGAACAAAAACAACCACCTATAGATTATCCCCCCCAACACAGGCTTATTGACTAGGTATTGCAAAGCAGAATGATCAGTGAACATCTTGAAGTGTCCACCCAACAAATAGTGCCTGAACTTTTGTAGAGCATAAACCATCGTCGGGCCTGCCCTTTTAGTCATGGTATAATTTCGTTCAGCAAATGATAAATTTCTACTAGAATATGCTATTGGATGATCCAAGTCGCCTTCACCTGGCTATGCAAGAAAAAACCCCAGCGTAGTAGAAGAGGCATCAACATGCACATGGAATTCCTTATTCCAATCAAGAAAAACTAGTATTGGTGTAGAGGCCATCTTGGCCTTCAGGGTGTCGAAGCTTCCTTAACATTCTGGAGTCCATTCAAACGCAGCTTCTTTCTTTAATAGATTTTCCATGGGAGCGGTAATCGCAACGTATCCCCTGATAAACTTGTGATAGTAGCCTATATGTCCCAATGTTGCTCGGAGCATCTTTACATTCGTTGGTGGTGGTAAACTGAGGATCAGTGCAATCTTCGTCGGATCTACCAACAGACCTTCTTTGCATAGGATGTGCCCAAGTAGTATGCCAAAGGGTACAAAAAAAATACATTTTTTTGAATTCAATGCAATCTGATGATGTCTACACCGTTCCAGCATCAATCGCAGATTGTCCAGATAGTCTTTAACCAAGCCATAGACGGTCCAGTCATCCATATATACCTGCAGGAATTTTTGAATAAAATATTTAAATACAATGACGACTACGCGGGAGAATACAACGGGTGCATTCTTCAGCCCAAATCTCATGACGGTATATTGGAAACAGCCCTACTCGGTGATGAATGTAGTCTTATGGAGATCCTCCTTCGCAATCCAGATCTGGTGGTATCTTGAAAATCCATCTGTGAAGGAATATACCTCCTAGCCACCTACACCTTCTAGGACTTCATCTGTGAAAGGGCTCGGGAACGGATCATGTGCACATGCATCATTCAACTTCCTCAGATCGACACAAATGCGGATCTCACTGGTCTTCTTATCTTGGACCACCATCAGGCTTATCCACTCTAATTCTTCTATAGGTTCGATGATCCTAGCATCGAGCATCCTATCGATCTCAGATTTCACGCGATCCTTGTATCATGGGTTCAGTCTATACGACCTCCTAGAAGATAAATGTTTGCACAAAACAAACTGACAGCTCCTCCTAAGTGGTAATGGTTCTACGCAATTCTGTTGCCACATACCAGGATCTTGGCATCTCTTCTAGAGTATGAAAAAAAGCGTGAACCCACTCATCTCTAGGCCATGATGTCCATAACATCTAAGATTCATTTAAATCACTAGAGGGGTCATTTCGTCCATCATATCTCCCAGCGTGATAGACCTCTACATCGCCAAAACGGACCATCATCAATCTGCAGCACTGCTCCCAGTCATGGATCATCTGTTTGTGTGTCACCCACCATCGAGCCAGAGTAGCCTTGATTGCTGCATGAAGAGCCAATATCCTTTGCGGTTCAAGCAATTTCTCTTCAAATTCTTGAAAGAAATCAGATAGTCCCAGCGGTCCTTCATAAATGGTCAACTTGACAGTCTTAGTCGCAACATGTCGGAGAGACTATGTAATCAACCCGCACATTCTGAATGATACCTCATGCAACCAATTCTGCCAATTTTCTAGAGCATCGTCAGAGTCGAAGGATGCGGAACTTGCACTGCGCCTTCCAAGTTCACCATTGACAGTAGGTTGGATATAGTCCTCGGAGATGTTATAAGCATGATCCCAACTTCTCCCAACTTCATCCTTTGCTAGTTCGATATATCGATGTCCTTCCTGAGGGTCTATAGGAGCAATGACCCTAACCTCCTGGTTTTCAAATGTCATAACATGTTTTTTGAAGTTGATAACTTCCATGCTATCATTATCCCATCCAATTCCTAGTAGCACAGGATAGGAACCACCATCTCCTACAACTTGTATCACATCAAATTCAACACGTGTTTTCATACCTTCAATGTCGACAACCAAATTTGAAACACAACCAACGGGCTGAACCTTCACCTGGTTTGCTAAATGCAGCAGTATCGGCGACCATCCCAACGTTGGATTTCCCATCAATTTCCAAGTTTGCTTCATTAGGATGTTTACATCTGATCCAAGGTCCAAAATGACCGAGTCAAAATCATAATCTCCAATCTGGACATTCATCCTAGTCTCCTTGTCGGTCTTCCTTTTTTGCAAGGAATTCACAGCGGAATCCTTCATTGTCTTATTCGAGAGGTGCAACAATGCCTCAAGCTCGACAAGGGCGTTCAGGTCCCTCGCCAGCAATAGACAACTCTCAAAGAACCTGTGCAGGGTACCATACTGTCGCGATGGTCCTGCCTCTGTAGATGGATCGAAAGCAAATGGAATATCAACAATTGGTAACTTACCCAGATTTCTATCGATTTCATTCTTTGCGTCAAAGAAGGTATCTTTCTCTATCACAATATCAAATGCGACCTTCTTCTTACCAGTGAGCCGAACTAGTAGCCGTGGTCCATCATCTCCAGTTGTCGCACCAATGCGAGTGATAATCCCAACATCGACATCCTTCATCCGTAGTTCGACTTGAATAGTGGCAATTATCGATCCCTAGTTCAAAGGCAGGTTCTAATTCAATGGTTGGTTCATCGATTGGTTCTATGTCTGAGGTGGGTTCTAAGTCTGAGTTTGTGGTGGGACCTGGTTCTGCATTATCAACTGGTTCTATACTTGGAATGCAGGCTGATTCTGATTCTGCACATTCTGTAACTAAGAAATTTGTCATGCCTACCATTTTGCAGTCAACTGAGGGAAACTTTCAACATTATGATCACTCGATGCATATTATGTGCACTGCACGTGAGGGTACTCCCTCTGGTAATGCCCAAATACCCCACAGCTGTAGCACTGGACGGATTCACGAGCTCGTCCTCCTCCACGGCCAAATCCTCCTCCTTGACCTATGAACCCCCCGTAGACTCCTCCTTGCTGAAACTGTAGTTGGTCCATTTGTTGTTGCGGTGGGTTAGGTTGTTGCTAGACATATTCCACGCTAGAACATATTGTGGCTGATTATACTGGAGTCGCGGTGCTTGGTTATACTGTGGTTGTACCACCATTTGCAACTATGGTGCGAACTGCGGCTGCGCCATAAACTGCTGTTGTGGTTGTGCAGGGACAAACTGCAATGGAGGCGGTGGTTTATACGGTACTTATGCTATTGGTTGTACTACTTGCGGTTGTGCTTGCACTGTCTGGGGGTCCTCTCCTTTCACAAAGTACGAATCATACGTCCTTTCTTGGAGCAAATCATAAGTGCAGCAGTTTTTGTCGTCATGTCCAACTAACCGACAAAATGTATAGTACAAACTTTCTGCTTTGGTAACCATCTTCTGTCTATAATCAAAGTTCTCATGTCGATGCCCATAGACCTGGAAGATGTGACACCATGGTGCACAAACACCTCTCAATGGGTTAGGGGCTCCGAACAGCAAATAGTTTCGAAACGTCAGGTAGGTATCCTTGGTATGTCTGCTTGCATGGAAACGGGTGCACCAAAGATCATCATTATCTTCCTTACCCTTTTTGATGTCTTGCAATTGCAGCGTCAAATTGGCCAACTATGCCTGAATCTGAGTCATTCCAACAGCGATTTCCCCTACTGGCGATGCCTCCAATTTTATCACAGTCTCCAGAGCCTCGCTCTGTATCACAATATTTTGCTGCATTAATGGTTGTCAGATATGTGAGACAAGTGCTACAATAAGCCATTCTTTATGTTGAACGTCGCTCATCTAAAAACTGACCCGATCCATCAATGTCTTAATCCGCTGATCAAAATCCCAAATTGTTTCATTGGGGAATTGTTTGATCTCTTTCAATTCAGTAATGTACTGAGCTTTGGACTTCGGCTTCTTAAATTCCTCAAATAGCCCTGTTCTGATCTCGTCCAATGTTTTTGCAGTACCTCCTTGAGGCACCCATGTGAATCTCATAAACCATTCCAATGCGCGACCCCTCAGAGTATTGGCTAGCTAAATTTTCTTGACATCATCATCGATAGTTTGTCGAGTAGTCCAAATTGCTTCACATAAGAACCAGTATTGTTCTAGATCGTCGGTGCCATTTCCATTGAAGATCAGCAACTTAATTTCATCTCCCGCCATTCTAGACCTTCTTCCTCCTGCCAGTGCTCTATTAGTAGACTTTTGCTGACACGTCGAGCAAGTCGACGTAGAATGCACGTTCCTTCCTTTGGGGGGAGTAGTGCACAGAGGAATAGGCACGTTATTGGTAGGGTTTGATCATGTCTTTCTTTTGGGTGTAGCCTGGGCCTGTATGTCCTCGTCGTCACAAAAAGTTCGCTTCGTCCCGTGTGGTTGTTCTTCAAGGTATCGCACTTCGACTTCAATAGGACCTTCTCCCATCCTCTACCTCTTTTCTCAAAACCTTGCTCCTCCCCTCGCACAACCACTTGTTTCTTCGATGACCTTTACATTCTCACCAGAACTCATGCCCATCTACTCCTTATATCCTTATGCATTTCCCCCCTTTCTGTTGCAATGCCTACATCCCCCGCACACCAGAGTTCCACTACTCTTGGTCCATCTTTAGGATACCCTTTTCACAGACTAGTTGCTTAATCGACGGTTGTAGGGACAATAAGAACCTAGCACGAGGTCCATTGAAAAACTCCCTTTTTGCTTTACTAAAATATTTATTAGTATCAACAGCAAACTCAGTGATGTATCCTTCTAAGATATTATCCAACCATACCTCGACTGCCCGGGATGCCTTGTTGCTAATTTCTTGCAGCGCCTGGATCAATTCTGGGGTCCAAGACGTCGACCCTCCTCCTTGAAAGTTTGTCTTTTGCTTAGTGAAATTTTCGAACCATTCATGCAAGAGCATAGGGAATTCACAAAAGAACCACTCATGAGGACCGTCGTGGATATACCTATCCAACCAGTGGCCTGTCGACAGCTTAAGATTTTGGTTTTCAGCTTCAGCAAACTCCCGCAACTTCAGATCAAACCATCCCTCGATCTCTGATCGAGTCAGATGCCAGAACATATACCCCTCCTATTTGCAACTCGATCCCGGCAACGGAACCATTTGTTGGTGAAGCCCACCAACAAAGCTTCGTCGACAGGGGTTCCCACTCAGTCGACACCCTGTAGCACAATCTCCCTGAGCACCGGCCCAAACAAGTTTTACCCTCCCTGGAAACGTCTATGAAGCAGACGAGGTCTCACCCAAGGCATTCAAGGGAGAGATGTCGAAACCAAGTTTTCGATAGTGGGAGAGGAGTATATGGGGATCCGATGGAGGGAGATCATAACTTATGCGATCATTATACAGTATCAAAATATTGCAGCATTATTCATGGAACATCATAGCGCATCAAACAGTTACAGAAACATAGATTGCATCAACTTAAAACCAACATATCGCATTGATATAGCAAGAATAAATTGAATTGCATCTATATCATGTCATTCTAACAAAACAGAGTCGCAGCATCATAACATATCTATAACAACAGACAAGAGTTGAGCCATACTCATCGCATCATATATTAATCTTGCACAAATACGCTGCATTACACAATCCTTCTCCAAAACCAGACACTGCATACATCAGGAAGAAGCCTAGATAAAATCACAGTCAAGATAGACAAGTCTCCATAAAACAGATCGCACCAGATCTTATCCCTTACTATCGCGCATGCAATCACATACAATTGTTCACAACTCCTCACACATGACTCTTCCTATTGCCTCTCTTCGACTCTTCAAAATAGATCTATAAATAGGCTTAAGCCTTTACATTAAGGGTCCACTAATAACTGACTTCTAACTGCTACTAACCTATTGCAACAAGACTTGGTCAAAATATACATAAAATATTCAAAAAGCGGTTATTTTCCCGCTTAGCGCGCCGATCTTCCCTTGTGCGGTACCGCGTGAGCTTGCGCAGCTGCCGCGATGCTGCGCAAATCACTCGCCCCAAACCCCTTGCCAACACTTTACAATTTTGGACAAAGACGGTAATAATGCTTTCCGGTTAGAACTACCTCCTTATATGAAAATGTATTCAATTGTTCATGTGGAAAAATTTAAACTGTATGAGCCTCCTATGATTATATAGCAAGATTTATAGGTTCAAGCACCTTCTGTGGATGATTTTTCTCCTAAGTATCTCAATGAACTTCAGGAAGATGTAATACTAGACAAGAAGGTCAGGTCTTCACAAAGAGGAAAACCTTTCTTCCACACACTAGGTTTTCTAATTTAAAACTCACACCAACTCGAAAAAAATGACATTGGTAAAAACTTCACAATTTAACTCATAGTTTCCTTCCATTTTTATAACACCCCATCCCATCCAAAACTAAATTGATTCCATCATTAAAATGCTCTGCACCTCCGATCACAGGACAATCCTTACAGATCTGCAATATTTTCGCATTAGATTATCATACCTTGTCCTCATTTGGAGGACCTTGCCATAACCGCTCTTCATCATGACCAATGAGGGGACTCAATTGTTCTCTTGGTTGGATGTTAAATTGGTTAGTACAATCATCGTCCGTAGGAGAAGGATCGTGATTACTCTGGGTGGCCATAGTGTCAACCACATGGATCCTTTCCAAGTTATCATTTGCATGCCTCAACCACGTGGACCCTCCACGTTTCTACCTTTTTTTATTTTTACCCACGTTGTCCATGTAATCCACCCCCTCGTTCCATTCACGTTTGACATGGACAAAATCCCATGCATGGGGCTCATTCAGGCAAGCCACTAGCTTTTCCACCCTATAATTCAAACGCCAACTATCTACCACCTTGGAAACCCTCTACCCATTCTGTAACTTACTCTCCATTAGAATGATGAAATTCGAGTCCCCCTAAACTACATTCAGCTCCCAACCACTTTTATCCACCAAGCATAGCTTGTACAAAAGGCCTTCCACCTATGTCGTGATGTTTGGTTCATGGCCTATGTAACTATGGTAAACATGCATAATGTGACCCTCTAAATTTTTAACCACGCCACCGAAGATGACAGATCCCAGGTTTCCCTTGAATGCCCCATCAAAATTCAACTTTAAATGGACATCTGATGAGGGAGATTAGACCGATTGACTATCAACAGGGAATTTTTTTTATTTGAATTGGACCCGTCCTTGGTTCGAATTGCTTATACCCCATCTGACAATAATTCTTTTCTCCCAGTCTCCCATATCCCAGTCGTTTTTGTCCCACTTAGTGAACTTGATCATTTCCTGGATGTAGGTTTCCAGTGTGCTCCAAACCTATTGGGAAGTCATCTTTTTGTCCCTAAAAATCATGATATTCCTCTCCTTCCATACTTCCCACATAAGGAAACCTGAGAACATAAGCCATATGTTGATAATGATAGTTTTTTTTGGAAATCTTGAATGTCCTGCACTCTGAAGGTTTGGTATGGTTGTCCCCTCACGCTGTTATATATTTAGAATATTTTAGCTCCTTTGTCCCATAGTGTTGAGGAGAAAGGGAAAGCATCCAGAAGGTGGTTCATGGTCTTCTCCTCACAAATACACAAAGGACATTGAGATGGGCCACACACTGCATGTTTTCTAGAATTTTCCCTAGGTAAGAACCATTTGTAGGTGACAAGCCACATAAAGGTGTTAGATTCTGTGAAGCATAGGATCATCAGCCTGCATGAATTCAAATGAGAAGAGAATGTTGCAGAAGAGAAAGAGGAATCCAACAATAGACTATTCAATTAATTCGACAAAATTGCACACACATGGAGACAAAATTGGAATAATATGACTATATTCATGAATTAGTAAATAATATGGAATACATTGGTTGTACATATACGAGAATTCGAATACAAAATATAGAATTAGAATCTACCAACTCATACTAACTTCGGAGATAACTCAGTGTGGTAAAATCACCACTGGAGCTCACTAATGCAACTCTGGATAACTAATTCAATTCACAATCAGTTAACTGATGAGGTATGTGGACAAAAGGCCCCACACTCCCTTAAATCATGCAAACTAGTGCTAAGATGACTGGAAGTGAATTAACTGATGGTTATCAGAGGAAAACTGAACACAACTGCTTACCTACCAAGGTCCACTAAAATAGATTGTTGGTGGCACTGAGAATGGGTTCCTACATTATAGGGATTGGTCACTAGGGATCCTAAAATCATGCAATCAGGTACAGTAAGTGCCAGATGTCCCCTAGGTGTGTCCCATATGCACTAATGATGTGATGAATACCTCCTAAGCTAGGAAAAATAGACAATTAGACTATGTGGTCAAAGGGAGGATTAATAATAATCCTAACACTCCACCTTAATACTGACTTCATAAAACCTGGGCCCTGACAACTAAGACCAAAGGTCACCCATAAAATCTAAATGCAAAAAATAATAATAATTGCTTAATACAACCGAGGAAAATGGGGAAAAACTCATGGGAACCCCCTCCCCCCTCAAAATAAGCAAGTAGAATCAGGATCAAGCTTCCATACTTAAGAGAAAAAAATTCTTCTTGAGCAAAAACTTGTAAAAATATTCCTGCACATTACATCTCTGTGGAGCAGTAATGCATAATGATGGTTCTTGTGTGCACTAGTATCCTAGGACTATGCATATGAGATTTTCCATATTCTTCCAATCTGATGATGGATAGGAGAAGGAATTTTGCCTTTGTCTCTTCTTTCTAGAGGAAGAGTGATATGATCCATTGTGTTATTCTGTGAGAAGGGTTGATGATTAGTCCTTACCATCATGTAGAATCTCACTGGGATCTTGTTGCACCTCTCTGAAGGAAGTGAATTTGCTTGACATAAGGCAAGGTTATCTTTCGAAAAATGGGATCTTGTTCTCCTCATGTCAAATGGATCTCCAGTCATGTTCCCAACTGCCTCAATAACCTTTTGTGCCCATTTAGGCCTAGGATAGAGAGTAGGGACTGGAATTAGATCTGGATCATTGTGAAATTGATCTTCAATTTCATCAACTGGCTCAACTAGGTCCTATGCTTCATATTCTGAATCTGAAACACTAATGGAAACATTATCATATGTAAAACGAGTAGATAGAATGTTTTTACCTCCCCTTTCAAAAGGCATCTGAGACTATACTGGATCTGAGTATGGAAGAAAGTGTGAGAATTCATATGCCTTGAAGGCATGGTTTGCAACACCCTTCTCTATAATCATCTTTATATATCTAAGATCTCCACTAAGTCAGGACCAAATACCACTCACTTTGGTGGTCCAGTATGTGTCATCTGGTATGCAGATAACAAATTTGTAGCTAAAGAGGGCAAATAGAGAACATATTTGAACATTCAATGTTTTAAATTGATAGAACCCTTTACTTCAGCTCGAATTTGGGTGTCATCACTATCACGTCCCCACCCCTCTACCAGAAAGAGAACGCAACTATGTTATCAAATCCAGGCAATCTAACCCCATGAACATAAACATAAAATGCATTGAACATAAAAATACATACAGAGATGCATAATACATGAAATATATAGCAAAAGCAAATCATTCATTTCATTCAAGCATTCATCATGTTCATAATTCATTAAATAAATTCATTGCAGAGATTAAACACATGAGAATACTTATCTTGAGAAGAAGCTTTCCCGGCAACTAGCTACGTCACTGCAACGTTCCACCCAACTATAGGCTAGTGTGCTCATCAACAACACTGCCACCCCCGAGCTGGGTATGATTCGATAAGGAACTAGGGAACAACAACAAGCTCACACACAGCCAAAACTGTACATCCACATTCAAGCCAACACATCGTTGGGTTTCATAGACTGTCCAGCCAAGCCAATAAGGAATTGGGTTTCATAGGCTGCTAAGACAAAAACCAATAACATGGGCTCCTTGGACTTACTCATCCAAGCCAACAATCACATCCAACATAGCCAACCATCTAACAGATGGGTTCCTTGGACTTACTTAGCCAAGCTAACACAAGGATGCACTTCACAGCAAAATACCATTGTTGGGTATGGACAAAAATGTCATGGGAAGCCAAAACAAAAATGGAAACAAGGGAAAACAACCCTCTTATAGAAAACTCGATTTCAAAGACGTCTATGTCTTCACGTGGGCAAAAACGGCTTCCTTAAACCCCAAAATCGTGGTTCTCTTCTGCCCATTCACTGAACAATAACAAAAACAGATTTCTGGGCATGAAGGAATGAGGAGACAACATAAAAACGTGGGGGAAACACACAGCATGCTCCAGCTACGTGAGGGAGGCAAAGAGACCTCTCAAAACCCCTAAATCAGGCATCACTATTGCACATTCACTCAGCCATACCAAAAATGAAATCCCTGGCCATGGAGGAATGAAGAAAACACCTGAAATCATGAGGGAGAATGCCCTAGCTATCTCCAGCTACGTGAGGAAGCAAACGCATGGGTGAACGATGGCTTGGGAAATGAATTTCCAAGCATCTACTTGCCCAAGAAGCCAAAAAAACGTTTTCCCAAAAGTGGGTGACTTCCCAAATTCGAATTTGACCTCCATACCTTTCCCATCCCAATGCAATAACTTCCTTTAGCAACTTTATATGAGTGGGCATAAAAGACAAAAAGGGTAGTTGACAACTTTTTGGGTTTTCCCCTTGGCATTTGGATTTTCCCCATTGGCTCAAGGGTTTGAATAATCCCCCCTATTCCTTGTGAAATCATGCCCCCATTTCTTTCACGTTGCAGCGCATAGCTAGTTGTGGTAATTTTATTAATTTGCATTTTACATGATGTCTCAAAACGTATTGTGCCTGGCTAGCACTTAAACCTTTAGCATCGATTTTTAATCACCGAACATAAAACACTAAATCCATGGTGGGGCATTTTCCTTTTTCTCCACGCCACGATTAAATACAATATTTACATCATATGCAATTAAATACCACGGGGTCAAAACTGGGGTGTTACAATCACCCATGTGAATACTCTAACCATCAATAGTTTCTAATGAAGAGAATGATTCCCTGGATGCAACCATATGATTGGAGGCTCCTGAATCAATGAGGAAGGCATCTGATTTTGAACATATATCCTTCAATGCATGGCATCTCTCATCGTGATCTTCAGTCATTTCTCTAGAGACAGTATTCCTTGTGCCTTCAGAGATGGAAATATTGTGATGCTCAAGGATTTTTTCCATTTGATCAATGTTCTTCTTCATACAATACTTCTCTGTATGGTTACCTTTCTTACAGTAAGAGAATTTTCCCTTCTAATGTTTGTCCTTCCTAGATCATGAGGCTTCAAGTGTTGGATCAAACTCATCTTTTGGTTCAAATTCATTGTTTATTTTCTCGTTACCTTTATGTTTCATTGTTGCTTACACATTCCTTGTCTCACCAGCTAAGAGAGTTTGATTTAGAGAGGCTCTGAGAGCTCCCATCTGTATCAGGTTGTCTTTCTCTTGGATTAGAGACTTTGTGAAGGAATTAAGAGATGGCATTCGCCAAATAGGAGTAGTCAATCTCCCATAGTGAAAAATATAGACGAACACTGAGAATTCTTATCCAAGTTTTCTCAGTATGGAGAGCGCCAATTTCTCATCCTTCTTCTCAATCCCACATTGCTTCCATTGCATGACTAGTGATTTGAATTTAGTAAAGAACTACTGAATAGTTTTGAAGTTGTTGGGTTGTAGTGTTGTCATCCCATTCTCCATGATATGGTGCCTCAGCTCATCTTCTTTTCCAAGCAAGGATTAAACCTTATCCCATACATCTTTTGGAGTTTTGAGTCCCTCAAGGTGGAACAACAACTCCCTATATATGTGGATGCACATGAAGCCAAAGGCTTCATCAAGCCTATTAAAAAACTTGGATTTATCAATATACTGTTGGGGTTCAACTTCTCTTCCCATTGTCATCATGTACATACCTTTTTTATGTAAGGAAATATGCATGTATGCTCTCCATTCAAGGTAATTGAAAGGAGTAAGGATTCTAGGATTCATATCTGCTAAATTCTCCATTTCACCGCTGTATCGATCAACAAATCTTCAAAAATTATTTGAATTTACTTGCAAAACAACTCAATTCGAATTTATGTTCGCTCAAACACCCTTCACTTTGACATGTGCACTTTTTATGAGTCCATCACACATGGATAGACTTCTCTGGATGAATTGAGAGGGAGCAATGCAATTATTCCAGGAATTATATGGAAACTTAACTGCTTCTAGTGCAAGCATGGGAGTTTTAGAGTTTTGAGGCATGCATGGATACCTGCTCTGATACCATGTTAAATTCTGTGAAGCATAGGATCATCATCCTATATGAATTCAAATGAGAAGATAATGCTACATAAGAGAGAGAGGAATTTAGAAATAGACTATTCAATCAATCAGACAAAATTTCACACACATGGAGACAAAATTGGAATAATATGATTATATTCATGAATCAGTAAATGATTGGAATACACTAGTTGTACATATCGGAGGATTCTATTGCTAAATATATGATTCAAATCTACCAACTTAGACTGACTTCAGAGCTAACTCGATGTGGGAAAATAACCACTGTAGCTCACTAATGCAACTCTAGATAACTAATTCAGTTCACAATCAGTTAACTGATAAGGTAGGTGGAAAAAAGGCTCCACACTCCCTTAAATCATGCAAACTGACACTAGGATGACTAGTAGTGAACTAACTTATGGTTATCAAAGCATAACTAAACATAATTGCTTACTTACCAAGGTCCACTGAATGAGACTCTCGGTGGCACTCAGAGTGGGTTTTTAAATTATAGGGATTGTTCCTTAGGGATCCTAAACTCATGCAATTAGGTACAGTAATTGGCAGATTTCCCCTAGGTGTGTCTTCCATCCACTAGTGGTGTGATGAAGACATCCTAAGCTAGGAAAAATAAACAATTAGACTATGTGGTCAAAGGGAGGATTAATAATAATCCTAACAAAAGATTGCCACCTTCGACCATGGATTAAATTTCCAAACCTTCTTCCATATTTAGTCAACTTAGACCCCTTCACAATTTTTCCAAAGCTCATAGGATTCCTTGGTGTTGAAGATACCTCTCGTCGAAAGCTCATAGGTCCCCTTTGTAGTTGAATGCTTCTATCGTAGAGAGCCTCTTCAATATTAGGTATATCTTATGTCGATAATCTTTGGATCCACCAATATAGAGGATTACGTTCATGATAATCATTATTAGACCTATCCTCTCTCCAAAACTGTCAGACCTTTATCAACCCCAGATCCTTTATTTGGTCTTGTCACAAATTTGAATTTAAATGAGATGAGAGTTTAGGCATATGTTTCCATGAGTTGTCCCAAAATTAGCAACTTCCTTGTCTCTGATTTCCCAAAAACTATGAACATGTATGATGCTTATGCTTTCGAACGTCGTCCACCATATATGAGATCCTTGTTTCTCCTCGTTAAACCGTATGAGATCCCTTTTTTGCCTCTCTCCCGCATATTTTATATGCCAAAGTTTTTCCCACGACTCCTCTTTATGGGTGACCCGGCTCCATCAAATTTCGGCCCCAAGCACTTCATTTTTCTTCTACGAGTCTTTAAGGACCAACCCTCCCTAAAATTTTGGTATGCATACCTTTTCCCAACTAACCAATGCCCACCAATGTTTATCATGGCTTCTACCCCACAAGAATTGGTGTTGGATATTTCATATCTCCTTGAGGACTGACTTTGGAGTAGCCATGGAAGAGAACATATCTATGGGCATTGATTGAAGCACTTCTTTAACCAAAGTGACTCTACTAGCAAAGTTAAGCTGTTTGTAAGCCCATTTTGTCAGCTTCCTGCTCATATGATCCAACAGACCATCCAACAAAATTTTCCTAATAACTCCTTCTGCTAGAGAAGCACCTAAATATTTGGACAAAAGGGGGCTCCCATGAAACCCCAGAATACGACTAATGTTCCTTTGAGTAATCCTGGGAGTGTTAAAGAAAAACATCTGGGATTTCTCACTATTAATTTCTAGGCCTGAGGCTTTTGAAAACATAGTCATACATTTCCTTAAGGCTCTTGCTTCTTGAAGAGATGAGTGACCCATCAACATCATATCATTTACAAATTGTTAATGAGTTTGTTTATCTTCCCCTGTATGAAGGATCAACCCTTTGATTTCATCTTCGTCCACCATACTCTTAATCACCCAACCCAAACCTTCAGCCATCAGAATAAACATGAATGGGGATATAAGGTCCCCTTGTCTAATACCTCAAGAGGACTGAAAGTCTAAGTGGGAGCTCCATTGAGCAGGATTGAGAAGAATGTTGTGGAAGTCATGTTCGTTATCCATTCAATCCATCCAGGGTTAAACTTTTAAAATTTCTCTCATAAACTACCAACTTATCTTATCATAAGCTTTTGAGGTGTCCAATTTGAGAAGCATTCTAGGCTTCTTAGTAACCTTCAGAGAGTGTATAACTTCATGAACCAGAATAAACCCATCCCGCATCTAGCACCCCTCCACATATCCCAATTATTTTAGAGCCACCAGATTAGGGAGGACTATCTTCAACCTATTTTCAATAACTTTGGTGATAATTTTATAGATAACATTGCATAATGTTATGGGTCTAAACTTACCTCGATAATCAACACCTTCTGCTTTAGGAATGAGAGTAAGAAAACTATAATTAGAGGCATGAAGCACCCCTTTATCTTTTCATGAGTCCTCCATAATTTTCCACACATCCAACAAACCCCATTTCTCGGGGTCATTGCCTCTGGACACCCCTTGGTTGGGGGTGAGGGGGAAACAACCTCGAGAAAGGGGGTGAGGGGTAGAATCCCCCAAAATAATTTTTTTGGGATGTTTGTTGACCAACAGTTTATGGGCCCATGGTATTGGGTAAGCCGTGGTATTTTCCCATGGTAATTCCCCTATAAAAGGAAAGCATTGTAATACTATGGTGTATTGTATTGTAGCATTGTAAAATGACCTCTATGATTGTGTGAGAGACTTTGAGACAATAATGAAGAGGAAGTGCAGTGGATGTGTTGTAGGTTTTATCCCTTCATTTTATTGGACGGTATAATAAGAAAGGACTAGAAATTTATGTGTGGACGTATCCCATCTTGGGTGAACCATGTTATATTGGTGCCTCTCTTGTAATGTGTTAATGTGTTTTATATTTTCATCTTATTTAATTGTTATTGCTCTGCGAACCTGTTTTTCTAACAATTGGTATCAGAGCCAAAGGTCTATTTGGCTGGTAAACTCAATGGAAAGAACGGTTCCTGGTTCAACTAGGAGCAATGGCAAAAGAAGGAAATTTTGGGGTTGAGCAATTTAACAGCTAAAACTAACAGTTATGGAAGATGTAAATGGAGGACTATATGTACCAGAAGGATCTATACCTACCGTTGGGTGGAAAATAAAAACAGACGGCGATTATGATGAATGGGAGGTTCTTGACATAAAGGCATTGGGAACAATAAGGTTTTGTCTGGATTCATCGGTAGCTTTCAACATTTCAAAAGAAAATACAATGGAGGGTGTGATGAGCGCATTGACAAAGCTGCATGAAAAACCCTCGACTTCCAACAAAGTATTTTTAATGAAATGTTTATTTAATATGAAGACGTCAGAAGGTGGATCTGTTGTTGACCATTTAAATGAATTTAATATAGATACTATTCAGCTAAGTTTTGTTGGAGTCAACTTTGGCGATGAGGTTAGGGATCTTCTAATATTGTGCTCATTGTCAAAAAGCTAGAACGGCTTGGTCATGGTTGTAGGAAACTCTGTCTCTTGTTCAAGCACTCTTAAATGCGAATAAAAAGCACATGTGAGACATTAGGTAATGTGTTGACCATGGAAAGCAGACGAAGACAAAGGGAGAGAGGAAAGAGCCCAAGTAATCACAACAAGTCTAGAAAGCGTAGATCAAAGTCCAGACTGGGAAAGACAGAGTGCTAGAACTATGCTAAGAGAGGACATCTGAAGAAAGACTGCAGAGCTCCAAAGAAGAAAAAAAACATGTAGTAGGAGACTAATTAGGAAGCTAACATAGCAGGTGATGTGTTACAAGATGCTTCGATCCTTGCATAAGATAATACTAGTGATTATTGGGTAATAGATTCAGGGGCTTGATGTCATGCTACACCCCATAGGAAATTATTTCATGATTATGTTCCAGGTGATTTTGAACATGTTTTATTGGGGGATGATGAACCATGTAAAATTGTTGGAATGGGTAAGGTACATATTAAATTAACACTAGTACATAATGAGAGATAAGTGACAAAAAAATTACCAAAATCTGCTTATAAATGACCACTTTTGATTTGGAAATCGATGGTGGCTAATTTTTTGGTCTCTTATCATGCGACCAAAAATGTGGTCATATATAGTTTGGTCATTTATAGGTGGTCGGTTGGCCATTAATTTGGTCACATATTTGGTCATTAATCTGGTCATATGTTTGGTCATTAATCTTGTCATATGTCTGGTGATAAGAGACCGAAAATTAGCCACCAAAACTGTCATTTGGTCATTTATATGCGAATTTTGGTCATTTTTTTGGTCGCTTATCTCCCATTTGTTGCTCACTTATCTCTAATTTAGTCATTTTATATACTAATATTCACTGATTTTTGTAGATAGGGTATGGAGGAATTGAACCACCAATCTCCTGCTTGTAAGGTAGATGCTCTTCCATTGAGCTAGTACCCTTGAATTCTCTACAATACTTGAAGAAGTACCAAGCTTATTCATGTACTTCAGACATCATGTGTAGGGATCAATAATGAAATAAATAACAACATATTGTTGATATATGTGATGCTAAAAAACTTTAAAGACATATAACATGATTGATATGAACTGAAATTATTGACATAAATCCAAATTTATGTGTAAAAAATGCATAGAGACAATAAATACAAACCTTTTTATATGCAAAAAGGACAAAAAAAACCTGTATATATATACACACACTAATATACCACAGGTATAAACTTTCCCTCAAGGGGATTGAAAATAACTACCTAGATAGACTACAAAAGAGCCCATTTGTTGGTCTACTATTCATGAGGGTAGGTTTGTGTGGGTAGCTTTTGTTACTAATTGGGTCAAGTAGGGATCAAGTGGGTACTAATTATCTCTTCTACTTATGGGTCTTCAGAGTCTCTAATATTATATTTATTTTGATCAATCCTTGAAATATATTTGGTTGTAGAAAATTTATATATGTATAATTAGATTTCTATTTATAGTGTATATATATTTCAATTAATATGCATCAGAATATAAATTCCAACTTATATCCATTTTAGCTTTGGTTCTACCAAGCACCTAGGGAGTGTTAACCTTGAGGAAATGTTTGCACCTTCAAGGATTTGATCCCTCTTGGCGCTTGGTAGAGATAGAGTTAAGGTGGATCTATGTTGGTATAATATGCACTTAATTGTTACATGTTGGCACATCACTCGTTCGCCAACAATTCTTATTCATTAGGAAACACAACAAGAACCGAACAACCTTGTTATAGGTAGTATTATTTTGCAGTATTTGTTATAGGTAGTATTATTTTGCAGTATTTGTTATAGGTAGTATTATTTTCTCAAAACTGACATATGATGATGCAAGTGTTACCCACATGACAACATCTCTATTATATTGGACCAAAGATGCACCTTCCTACCATCACATGCAAATACATGTTGGTAAACAAGACAAAATATTCCTTCATCATTCTATAAATGCCCCAATATATTATACCATGACATTTTCAACCATGTAAAGGGGACTGTATGTGTAAGAGGGTACAACCAAAGGTGATTAACTAGAGATGCGGGTGGAGAGACTGTGGAGAAACTGGAAAAGAAAATGGAGATTTTAAACATCACTCAAGTTTTGTTGCTGCAAAGACTAGAATTTACGTAGAAATTTGAAGAATGTATGAGCAATGGAAAGAAAGACTATATGGTGAATCCAAGGGAACAAAGAACACGCCAATAAAATATTGAATTCAGAAACTCCTTGCATAGTATGACTTCCAAGTCCTACTGTGTTTTATGATTAATGTTGTATACTATTTTTTAGCCATGATTTTAAATTAATATATCTACCTAGATAAATGGATAGTGGATAGATAGATCAACATCTTGCAAATGACAACCTTGAAAACACATAAGCGGTCAACAAAATAAGTCAGAGATATCAATAAGCCATGCAATTAGACTGATATCTTTTTGTTGCACAAATACGACCAATATGCAAGGATATACTTTAATCAAGCCATTTTGTAAATATATTAAGAAGTGTCATTTCTAAGCCCACCATTTTGTACTTTTTTCTAAATCTTCTAATTTCAAATTTATTCACTTGACCAAAAATGAAACAACTACAATTACAATAGAAAACATAAGCTCATTTGCAGCAATCCACAGCATTCAAGATATGAAAAAATTAGAGTTCATTTTGGATAAGTTAAACATCATTTCCTGGCAAAATTTCCCACGCAATATAATGAAGCAATTGCATGAACAAGAACTCATTAAACAAAAGAAAGCTTATGACATTGTATCAGCAGATTTATGCATAGAAAACAATGAAAATTATGTAACATACATCAAACAAAGTGATTGGTAATGTAAATATCTAGAGAAGCTAATGTTTTCTTTGGAATGAAAATACCTTCATGTTGCAATTTTTGATCTCACAAAGGTAAGTCGAGCTAGATAGTTACTTTCTGCAAAATCGATGGAATTTCTGCCCTTCTTGGTTTAAGGTATGAATATCCTCTTTGATTTCTCTCATGTGCTCTACTGGGTCGTGCAATAATTATGAGACATAAAATTAGAAAAATTTACTTTATCTTTTGACCTTTTCCAATTATCCAAACAACATAAAAGTAAAAATTAAGGTGCCTAACTCCTAACCCATATTTATATATATGGGAAAGATCGTGTAAGAAGTGAAATAATGGTGTTTGTTGTTTTCTATATGCTAGACAGTTTTTAAAAAATCTCAAATAAAAATTATTAACTGCACAATTTAACATGGCATGCTCATTTCACAATTAAAAAATTCGACAAGATGAATGCCAGGACATAAAACAAAAAATAGTTGATATTTCCAAGAAAAGCACGAGATGCAAGCTAATGATACAAGCATGGAATGCGAACTAAATGAAACTTGAAGGTTTATGTCCAAATGATGTCAAAAATAATATGATTTTCATTTAACTAAAAGAATATAAATAGCAAGCAGCTAAGCAATGGATAGTCAATGGAATTAGTACACTTTTCAATCCCAAAAGAAGCTAATAAACAATGAGGGATTTAGAATTTGAAAGAGAATGTAGGAAACTTTTGAAAATGTCCTTTTAAGAAAACCTATTTATTTGCATGAATTAACAAAATTGTTTTCAATGAAGCATGGCCATGTATCCTTCAAAACAATGAGGTAATTATTATACACTAGCTGGACAAGGATAGGGACAAGGACAACCTCTAACAAGTGTTATTGCAAAACAAAACAAACTTCTACACCTACATGTAGAAATTCTAGAATTTGTTCCCAATTGATAACTTGTAACAAGTCATCGGTATGGAGGAATAAGTTAACGGATGAGGGTAGGTGAACAAAGGTGCCCACACTCCCTTCAATCATGCAAACTGGCGCACATCAGTTGGGCAGATCGAAACTTGTTGCGCTTGTATCCATCCCTGCAATGAACATGTCCTGTCGGCATAAACAAGCATATTTAGTTTAAAATGGTATAATGTTTTATGCAGAGAAAATGGGTTACAAGCTACATAAATTATATAGTTAGTTCAATCATAACAAAGAGTACTATAAGTTCGGTATGTCTTATTGAATGGGCATTTTAAGTAGGATTAGAATATGTGCTTCTTCTTGAAAGGCAATAGGTTCAAATCCATAGGGATAAGGTATCTATAACTCTGTAAACTTTAGTAGTTATATTGTTGCATAAAGAGGATCTCTTTTCCCACAAACAAGGGATGTCATACACCATATTGGTGTCTGACTTAGAGATAACCTTAAAAATAATTATATATATATTATTATTAAGAATTCTATTTATGAAGCATCTGAGAAAATATGGTTCCATTTTTCCACTTATAAATCTGACATCAATGAAACATAAATTTAAACATTATCAAAATTCTACTTATGTTACAGAGCTTACGATTAGCACTACCTTGATGTTTACTAGTGTAAATTGTGCACCACCCTTCCTTAATTCCAGCATGATCTCTAGAAAATCCTTTTCCTTCATGGTGAACACTTTCCACATCATCATCATCTATGAGATTCTCCTCGATGATCATGTCAAAAAGACTATCAAACTTCCTAGCCAAACTCTTCATTCCTTGCTTCAATCCCTGCAAATTAAACCTCTCCAAAAAAGGGAAGAGATTTGATAAATTTGGAGTCCCCTTCAACTTGAGGACTTCCATACCATTTCCTTGAACTCTGCAGCCTCTTTAGAGCCTGGATGGAATACATTTCTACTACAAACCATCCTTCCCAATAGGCTAAGTGAGTTTAGAAAGGTTGTGTCACCAATATCCACACTTCTTCCCTCTCGGGATTCCTCAAAAACAGGTCTAATGGTCCTATTTACCTCCTCTTGTCTCACGCGCTGAAGGGCATCAATCCTTTTGGGTGAGAAAATTTCAGCATTACAGATCCTTCGGAGCAACCGCCAGTGAGGGCCATAAGGACTCCATACCAGACTCGTCCCTTGGTATGCAAATGTCCTTGCATCCATGTTGATTGACCTGCTGGAGAGGGTCCAATAATTGTTCTTCAAAATCTTTTTTGCCATGGATGGCAATGACACAACCATTTTTAATTTACATCCCAGTCTTAGATACATGAGAGCCCCATATTTCTGTGCAAGGATGAAGAGATATTCATGAGGTTTGTCACCCAACTGAAGGATGTTTTCAATGTTTCCAAGGAGGACCCGGTTGCAATCTGCTATTCTACTTTTTCCTTAGCATGAGGAGGAAAATGAATAACACCACAACTCCCGCCCACAACCGGATAATCATATGTTGATGCAACTACCATTGAATACATTATGAATCAAACAACTTCGAAAAAGAATTCACTGCATTGACCCAAAAACATTCAAGCACAGACCCACTAAAAAATGACCCAGAAAAGTTCAAGCACACAAGTGTGTCTATGTAACCATACAAAATGATTAGTTAGCAAACCAAACCTCTTGAATCTACCAACTTCATTTGGAGTTTAACAATTATGTCAGCCAACCAAGCATCTAACTCATTTTGAATGTTGGTTGAAGTTTGCAATTGGAATGGATAGTAAAAAACAATTTCTTATTTATTTAAGAAATTGAACTTCCTAGGTGCACAAGTAATTAGTTGGGCACATTGGAACTTGTTGCGCTTTTCCCATTCGATGTGCCCAACTGATAACTTGTTCCTCCATACTGATGACAATGAATTAATAGCCATCTTAGGTTCCCAAACAATCACATTTCCTGTGAGCTACCTTTATGCTCATATTCTGACACCACTATAATATTAACATGGGGAAAAACCAATAGTAACTCTACAAATATCATTTTTGAGAGATGGATGTATAATTTTTTTAACATACAACATTCATCTTCTATCCCATATTGGCTCCATCAAGAAAACATAGGTCACAAAGCTCATATCTAGTCCCAAAGCAACACTTCCATCCATTATTAAAGCCATGCAGTCTGTATCATGTTGGAATGTCATCAGTGACTTCATCTGCACAAAATCACAACTAAAAAGATATTTGTTAGAAAATGTAGCAAAGTCGGTCCATTGAAAAGTTAGTATATTTAAAGATAAATGTATAGTGCAAACCTTATTATTGGAATGCATTGGACCATACATCCTTGTATATTTGATACCTTCACTAGTCAATTATCACCAAGAAAAAACATACGTAAGAATATCCATTGGCAGATAAATATGAAACATAAAGAAATATGGTCGATGGTAACCAAATTCACCAAACTTGTCGCTCCACCAAATGTATGTGCTCAAGAAATTAAGACTCTCCTCGATAATACTATCAAACTGCCTAGCCAAACTCTTCGTTCCTTGCTTCAATCCCTGTAGATCAAACCTCTCCAGAAAAGGGAATAGATCTAATAAATTTGGATTTCCTGTCAACTTGAGGACTTCCCATACCATTTCCTTGAACTCTGTATCCTCTTTAGATCCTGGATGGAATACATTTCTACTACAAACCATCCTTCCCACTAGGCTAAGTGAGTTCAGAAATGTTGTGTCGCCAATATTCACACTTCTTCCCTCTTGGGATCCCTCAAAAATAGATCTAATGGTCCTACTAACCTCCTCTTGTCTCACGTGCTGAAGAGCATCAAGCCTTTTGGGTGAGAAAAGTTTAGTGTTACAGATACTTCGGAGAAACCACCAGTGAGGGCCATAAGGACTCCATACCAGACTCATCCCTTGGTATGCAAATGTCCTTGCAACCATGTCGATTGACCAGCTGGAGAAGGTCTAATCATTGTTCTTCAAAATATATTTTATCATGGATGGTGATTACACAACCATTGTTAATTTGCATCCCAGTCTTAGATACATGAGAGGCCCATATTTGTGTGCAATGTTGAAGAGAGATTCATGAGGTTTGTCACCCAACTGAAGGGTGCTTCCAATGTTTCCAAGGAGTACCCGGTGGCAATCTGCTATTCTGCTTTTTCCCTTGCAGGAGGAGGAAAATGAATAACACCTCAACTCCCACCCACAACTAGAGAATCATATGCTAATGAAACTTCCATTGAATACATTATGAATCAAACAGCTTCAACAAAGCATTCATTGCATTGACCCGAAAAAGTTCAAGCACACACCCACTAAACAAAATGACCCAGAAAAGTTCAAGCACACAAGTGTGTCTATATAACCATACAAAATGATTAGTTAGCAGACCAAACCTCTTGAATCTCCCAACTTCATTTGGATTTGAACAATTATGTCAACCAACCAAGCAGTTATCTTGTTTTGAATGTTGGTTGAAGTTTGCAATTGGAATGGCCGGTAGAAAACAATTTTTTATTTTAAAAAATTGAACTTCCTAGGTGAACAAGTTATCAGTTGGGCACAATGGAACTTGTTGCGCTTTTCCCATCCGATGTGCCCAACTGATAAGGTGTTCCTCCATACTAATGACAATGAATTAATAGTCAGGTTAGGCCCCCAAATAATGACATTTCCTGTGAGCTACCTTTATGCTCGTAATCTGACACCACTATAATATTAACATGGGGAAAAACTAATAGTAACACTGCAAATATCATTTTTGAGAGATGTATGTATAATGTTGTTAACAAACAACATTCACCTTCTATCCCAGATTGGCTCCATCAAGGAAACATAGGTCACAAAGCTCATATCTAGTCCCAAAGCAGCACTTCCATCCATTATTAGAACCATGTAGTCTGTATCATGTTGGAATGTCATCAGTGATTTCATCTACATAGAACCTCACAACTAAAAATATATTTGTTAGAAAATGTAGCAAAGTTAGTCCACTGAAAAGTTATTTTATTTATAGATAAATGTATAGTGCAAACCTTATTGCTGGAATGCATTGGACCATGACTCCCTGTATATGTGATACCTTCACTGATCAACTATCACCCATAAAAAACATATATAAGAAAATCCATTGGCAGATAAATTTGAAACATAAAGAAATACGGTTGATAGTAATAAATTTCACCAAACCTGTCGCTCCACCACATGTATGTGTTCAATAAATTGAGAAAAATTATTGCTTTCTCTAGTAATTTCCTATTGGGGTTATCTGATATTTCGGGAGCTTCACCTCCAAGCTTTCCAGCTTCAGATTTGTAGTTTGTTTCACCAAATAAAAGAACCTATTCTATATCCTTTGGAAGATCCTCAGTGTCTAAACAAGAACCCATCTCCCAGTTTGCATCAGGAAACACCTTCAACGTTTCAACTAAATAAGCAACTTTGCTACTAATTGTTCCATGCCAATTAGGATCCCAATTATCCTGAATGATCACGTATATAAACAAAAAAGAAACACTAGTCAAATTTTTTCTAGAAACAAGACAAACAGGGGAATTAAGTATCAAAAAAAAATCCACTGTAGCAAAATTAACCTTTTTCAACAAACGTGATGTCAAGGAAAATTGTAACTAAACCAAAAATGTGGGTTCTTTGGGTTAGTGGAGTCTCATCTCACCTGATTATATGATGGTTGTAACTCAATAAGATCTTGAGGAACATGCCATTTTCAATTGGGGTTTTCAGAACGAGTCAAAATTTCTAGACTTTGCATCTTGTCGGCATAACCACAACCATGCAAAGTGCACTTTTAATTGTCAAGGGCAACATAATCAAGGCATAACAAATGTCGATAAGGCATGATTATGGGAAGTCATGTTGGATTTATTCCCTCTCTATGCCCCTGGACCCAGGTTCAATCCCTTCCACTCAGCACAACAAAGCCCAATATATCAGCCCGACGGAGCAAAGCTCAACTAGTAGCACCTGCAACACAGATGTCATCTCACCCGAGATATCTCAGTTTATGGATAAATTCTAGAACCATGTTTCTGTAGTTTGTGTGGGAGGGTATTTTAGTACCTTGGTTCTGCGCCAAGGTTTCCAACGAAGTCCGGAGGGTGGGTTACTTCTATGCACAGTATTTTGATACCAAGTTATGATCCGACCCTTCTTTATGAGACTTAAGTGAACTAACAGTGAATATACAACATAAGCATACTCATTAATATAATGCAATAGTCATACATTTATCCAATTGCAACACAATAATCAACCAGTCATTCAACATAGTATTTACGCATATAACTAAGCTACTCAACATTCACACATATACACAACATATAACATGGAAACCCATCCGGGAAAAAACCACAAGGTGCTCTTCATCTAGAATGAGGAAATAGATGCACCTTTTGTCTACACACAAAGCTGTAGACTCTGTTCAATATCTTCTCTTCTATCTTTACAGAATTTTCCTCCCTCTCATGCTCTTTGATCTTCTCTTCTATCTCTTTTCTACTCTACTCCTACCAGGGATCCGCACACAACCTAAATCAACTCAACCTTTTATACTTGTCTGCGCACTTAGCTGTAAAACCACTACTCTGATGCACTCAACGATCCAAAGTCCTTAACCAAAACTGCCTATCTCAAGTCTAGCTCGAGCATCTTTTCCAAGAGTCTAGAGGTTACTCAAAATCATGTATTAGCTAATCAACTAAAATTGGCTAACCCATCTACAGCTTGGACTCCTTCTTTTATTGCCCCATTACAGACTCGATATCGATCCCATACATGATTATTACAGACTCAATATTGAATCGATACATACTCTAATAGACTCATTACAGACTCCTCTTCAGTCGTTATCCCAACCGACTTACTATCTTCATCCAATAGGTTGTCTTTCCTATTATAGTAATACATAACAAAAGAAACTATCATCCTGACTTACAAATATGCCTTCACACGTGTGGTTTCCATCGGCTCCAGCCGAGCTCGTGCCCAAAATCGCTAAGGATTGTCGCTTTCTTAGCATTATGCCTTACTGTCACTTTCTGAAAGTTACACTATACACACACCTAATTTTTTGTATATTCTGCCATGTAATCTCATATCTTGTTCTGTCATTCTATCATGGCTTACTCATATGGTGCAACTTCCTTGTCCAGTGACTTTTCTTTGTCTTCTTCTTCTCCTTCCTTCTTTTGTTGCAGCATCCTTCCCTTTTCCTTGATGCTCCTTCCTTTGTCATAGCTCCTTCCTCTTACTCTTTTATGCTCCTTCCTCTTACTTAGGAAGAATTCCACATGACTTATGCCTTATTGTCCCAAGGCCCAATAGGCCCCCAACACTCACCTGTGGCTCATCCCGATCCATGCGAACTATTCCTCCATGGTCTGACTCGCGGTTAGTTTGGTATGAAAATCCTCCCCGATTTTCAGCAACTTCTATTTTTCTGCGCGCACTTCTTCTTCTGTTTTCTACATGTGCTCCACCAGGTCAGAACTAACGTATTCTGGCATGAGTCTTGCTATAGATGCTGCTACATCATGCACCTTCTGGTGTATAGGATGAATTAAACATGTAACTCTTTCTGCTTCTGCTTGCAATTCCTCTACCTTTTCTTTGTGTTCCCGCTGCTGGGTGTGCAACACAATCATTTGTTGTTGTAATATCCGCATCTCGACTGCCTTGACCTTTTTATGCTCCAAGGGTAGTTGTTTCATCTCATTTATTATCTGTGTTATATTTTCTTCAAACACAATGAGCTCTCTTGCAATCCTTTGTGATTGCTCGCTGTCCATTAGAGCTTCCCAAGTCTGGGATACTTGGTCCACAACATTACCACAAGTTTGCTCGGCTTCTTCTATTCCTTTCACAGCCTGAGTGGTTGCGTCTCTTCTGCGTGCTAGCACTTCTAAGGGTGTGTTGGGTCTCCTTTGCTCTTCTAACTGAATTACTTTTTTCTTAAGGTCAGCCGCTATCTTGCCTAGCCGGAGGACCTTGTCATCTGATGGCATATCTTGTGATATTTCAACATCATTGAGATTCAAACAAATAATATTAATGACACGTTTGAGCTTATGATTACTTCTTCTTTTCTTGCTTCTTGTGTGGTTATTTGCATTTTGGCCTTGATTTTTCTGATAGTCTTTGCTGAGTGTTTCACTTGCTTTTCAAGGGTATTTCCCCTAACTCGAATCTCTGTAAGTGATCCTTTCTGTAAAGCATGCACATCCTTCAATTTCATTTTTGAGAAATCTAAAAATATCTAGCCAGCAGTTATGTCCACCTCACTAGGGTCTAGGGTTTCGAATTCCAACACATCTCTTCCTAGTTGTTCTTTGTTGGGGTGACCTTCTCTAGGTCGCGGGGTTTCCTATGCTTCTGATATTCCAAGTGCATCCTGCGGTGGGGGCACTTGCGACATACGCTCTACTGCAAGTTTGATTGCTTCGATTATTCTTCCAAGATCATTCAGCTTTACTATGATGGTATTAGTGAATTTATTCTACTGGCGTCCAAGGTCATTGAACCATGTCTATGCAACTTTTTGTAGGGCCTTTGCTAAGGCTGCAAATTCCTCGTCATCCATACGAGAAGTATTGGCTTCTTTATTAGCCTTTCGTTTCATGTGCGACGATTCTCTTTGTACTTCTTCATTTTGCGCATCCTTCTGTTGTTTCTCTAGCAGTGGCTCATTCTGAGGCTGATTGGGCTGAGCTTGACCTGGCATTGTGGCATCTGTTTGTTGGTTATTCTTCTCTCCCCAAGGTGGTGATCCCTCCTTATGCCATTCCTCTTGCCAATAACTGATAATGGCCTCTATATCTTCCTCTGTGAGCACATATTATGTTGGAAACCACTTTCCTTAGGGGTCTCGGTGTGGTTGGATGTACACATAGTGCGGTCCTATTTGAAAATTAACAATATGTTGAAATTTGAACATGGTAGTTGCACTAAGCCTTACCTGCTTCTTCACCAAGTTCCTTAAGGATTCAGTGTGGACAAATAATTTAGTGTTGCTACTTAGTTGTCGGTATTTCTCAGGCGAGAACCATAAGTTCTAGTATCTCGCTCCTCTACAAAGGAGAGGTAAGTCTAGCGATTGATAATCTACTGCTCGAACCACATAGTAAACGAGATCAAAATTAATAACCAAGCATAATGGAAAGGAGTACCTTCTTCTGTGCTAAAGAGGCATCTTGTAATAGTTCATTAATCAATAATTGAGACAAATTGATTTGATCTCCTTCTGCATAGAGTGCATCCAACATTACTATTCCTACAGTACATTGCTTTGATCTTGAGACACGCAACAGTTTGCGTGTTAATATCGTGGCTTCCATACGGGTAGCAAGGTCATTGATGGATGATATTAAGAACTCTTCACCAAAGCTGATCAAGCCATACTTTTCCTTGACCTGTGCAATCTGGGATGGGTGCTTTCCCTTCTCGAAGGTTTATACTGGGTCGCATCCAGCTCTCGACAGTCCTGTGATTGCTGAGATGAGGTCAACATCAATCCAATATGGCTTTTATAACCAAAGGAAACCTACGTGAAAGACTACCAGCATTTGTTTTACGTAAATATCCACCTTTGTGGTCCAACTAAAGTGCGACATGAAAAGGAGTGATAGTAGCCCCAACTGTTCTAGTCTATTTTCCCATTGCATTGGAACAAACCGGTTTGGTGATTCTGGTGTATCTCGAACTAGCTTCATATAATTCTTCCTATCCAGGTCTCTAAGTTTACTGGTGTCGGAATCTTGAAAGGGAATTTTTTCCCGCTGAAGTAGGTTATCTTGCAGTACTTTCATACCTTTTGGTTTTTTAGGTGTTACCCATGTAGCATGGCCATTGGCAGGGATGATAACTAGTTGCACATCCATCCTCCTTTGTTGAATGTAAGGCAACAATAAATTTCTAGTTTCGAAGCCCTCTTGCTCTTTCTGGGTCGGTGGTGTTGTTGGAGCTTTCTCCTTCATCGGCTACTTCCCTTTTGGAACTGATTGTGATTTGTGTTCTTGCATTCTGTGTTTTTCTGAAGATCGAGGTAGAACTTGGCCAAAAGTTGGTAGAGGCTGGTTCTGTTGGGTTCTATGTCCTGTACCATGCTGCATGGGAGTAGTGGATACAAGTCTCGTAGGGGAGTTAACACTTACTATCATAATGGAGATAAATTGGTTTCTGCTCATTGGGTTACCTCCAATACTCACTCCTTCTGGTTCTAGGCAGAATGATTCTGGATATGGTAAAAAGGCATATTATGAAACAACAGATTCTTGACAGTTGTCTTTCACATGAGCAGTCTCTACTTATAAATTACTCCCTCGTTCGAACGGCTCAGGGCAATAGTGTGGGTTATTTAAGGAAAAAATTTCGACACGTCGTCACTTAGTTGGAATCTGTAAAGACGATTATTATTATTTATGGTGGACATGGATCCAAGGTATGCTGCCCTATTCTATTGATATTTCCAGATTAATTATTGACAAATACATTGTCAGTACTTTGCTTAATTAATGTGCCAGTCGTGGCATTGATTTATGATAGTGTCATTTCATTTGAAACTTATGCTTTTCCTCAGAGTTCTCCCATCCTGTTGTTGTATTCGTGACTTGGTTCTCTTTCTCATATTGTTATGCGATGTTGGTATAACGCCCTTCCTTCTTGATGTGTCCCTTTTTTTTATGTCATATCGAACAGGGCTCCGTGTATCTTCATACGTGCGAACTCTTTCCACTTCACACTTTCCTTCTGACACATGTATATTATGGCAAATGGGTCATTGTCACTCATATATTTTGTGATATTATAGCACTGTATACAGCTATGTGTAATCATGCTGCATTGATGGAAGTTCGTGTCTGCAACCGGTATTTCTTCAAATATCTTCTCCTTGATGCTTTTTAACGCGACATCCACTGTTTGGTATTCACTTTCAAATTCAAATGTCTGGGTAAATCTTATAGCTAAGCTTTCCCATTCAGTGGTTCCTCATCACAATTCTTCTTAGGTGTACCAACTTCTCAGGACCATTTCCAAAGTGTGGATGAATCGGTGAACCCATTCTTGTCACGGATATTCTTTCTAAATACCATGACAATGCTCAATATGTTTTGCAGGATCTGTCAATCCTGTGTACTTTTGATCAAAATAACTGATCTCTTATCCAAATATGATCTACATTAATCTCCTACATTGTGACCATTCAGAGATAGATTGTTTGTGTGTACTCCACCATCTATCAGGCGTAGCTTTCAGCACATAGTCCAAAGTGGACAATCATTGTGATTATGTGACTTTTTCTTCAAATTCTTCCAAAAAAGATGCAATATTAGGTAATCCTTCATATGTAGGAAGTGCGCTTGCTTCGGCTCCTGCCCTTCGAACAACTCTTGTGACTCTCGCACATCTACGCATGGAGACTTCATGTAGCCAATTCTACCAATTTTCCAGAGCATCGCCTGAGTCCGACGTGCACAAGCTTACACTCCACCAACTCAGGTTTCCATTAGTTGTTGGGTTAATATAGTCTTCCTTCAAAGACATGATGTTGTATAGTTGGTCAAGATAATTGCCTTTCCCTTCGCTATGCACAGGCTCAACACATCGTTGTCCTTCAATCGGGTCGATCGACGCAACCACTCTTATTTTAGAATCTTTGAAAGAAAAGATCCTTTTCTTGAAGTTTATAATAGTTTGGTTGTCTATTTCCCAATCAATTCCTAGAAGTGCAAGATGCGGGTTTTTTTCATCGACAATGTCAATGAATTCGAAGTCGGCATATGTTCTTAAACCTTCGATTTCCATGGGTACTTGGGCTAGTCTACCAATTGGTAGAACCTTCGACTGGTTCACAAGCCTTAAATTGATAGGAGACCAGTCCAGTCATGGCTTATTCATGCTCTCCCATGTCTGTCTTGTCAATATATCGACATTCGAGACCAAGTCTAATATGATATAGTCCATATCATAATCTCCTATATGTGTAGTCATTCGTAGTTCTCGACCTGTCTTCAGTTTTCTCCCAATATGATTAACTCTTTTCTCAAGTTGTATGTCCTCTATTGTTTCTTTTATGAGTGATGTTAGTTCTACGACAACATCTTTATCATGGATTAGTGCTAAACAAATTTTGAAAAAATATTTAAGCTTACTAACCTTTTTCATTGGAGGCTTCCTGATTAGTTCTTCAAATCATTCGGGCATAGTTCTAACTTATCCAAATTTCGACGGATGATTGGTATCAACAAAGTCTTGTCACACCTTCAAGAAGACTTATTCCTCTTGTTGGACATCTAGCAAAGCTTTATTTTGTGTCGCAGGTCTCACATGCAGTTGTCCTTGTTGCATATTTTGGACTGCTCCCGTCATAGCACCTCCTCTTGTGACTACAGAAATGTGAGGTTGGCTTGGTTCGCTAGAAATCATCTGAATATTTAGATTTGGGTTCAAATTCAGATTCTACACTGGGTTGGGATTAACGACAGTTCTATCCTACCATTTCGCAATAAGCTGTAGACACTATTCGACAATGTGATCAAATGCTTTACAATATGTACAATTTTTCGTAGGACTTTGACAATCTCGGGCAAAATGTCCTGGATACCCACAATTATAAAATACGATTTGGCATCTTCCTTGACCAAATCCTCCTCCTGGTTGTTGTCCTCGACCTCTAAAATTCCCACCCCCCATTTGTGGAGGGTATTGTTGTTATTGATGATACTAATTCTGTTGGTATTATGATTGAGGATATTGTTGTTGTTGATACTGTGCAGGATGATACTGAGGAGAGATCTCATTCAACTTGCATTTGTTCATCATTTTTCATTAAGTAGGTATCCATCATTTTTTCTTGTAGCGGCTGAAGGGCTCCGCAGTATTTCTCATCATGACCTACTGAGTTACAAAATTTACAATACAAACTAGTGGGTGCACTTACAATCTTCTGTAAGTATAGACATTCCTCGGACTTGTGACCTATAGTGTGGCATATTCTACACCAAGGAATTCCTTGGGTGTTTAATGGGTTTAGCGCACCTGCTACAACATAGTTCATGAGCACCAGGAAATTATTTTTATGGTGTCCATCTATTATGCATCTTGTACACCATAATTCCTCCTGAACTTCCTTTCCTCTTTTAATGCCTTGGAGCTGCACCGTACAATTGGTCAGCTGCACCTAAATTTGCATCATTCTTGAGCCAGTGTCTCCAACTGGAGAGGGTTCTAATTTCATTTCTATTTCAAGAGCCTCTGTCTGCGACACGAGTTTCTGTTGCATCAACGGGGTCCGGATATGTGGTAGCAAGGCAGAAATAAACCATTCCTTTTGTTGCACATATGACATTTGGAAACTCACTCTGGCCATTAATGTCTTAAATATTTGGTCAAAGTCCTAAACAGATTCTCTCGATAGCTGCTTAATCTCTTTGATCTCAGTGATGCATTGTGATTTGGACTTCAACTTTTTGAATTGATCTATCAACCCCAGTCAAATCTCATTGAGTGCTTTTGGGACAACTCCTACTGGTACTATATAAAATTTCATATACCAGTCCAACGCACCACCTCATAGCGTCGTGATCATATGTGCTTTCTTAATATTCTCATCCTCGATCTGTCGTACAGTACAGACAACGTCACAAAGAAACCAATGCTGCTATGGGTCTTCCAGCCCTTTTCATTGAATATTGGGCGCTTAATGTCAGCTTCAGTCATTGTATTTACTAGTGGTACAGTCGAAACAAAATTTGGACTAGTCAGACTTCCTTGTCTGCTATTTATAGTGTTAATAGTACTTGTATTTATAGAATCACTTGGAGACAGGTCTCTCAATATTACCTCTGGTACTGTAGGCGAGTTGTATGCGTGTTCTTATTCAGGAGCTTCAGTCGAATCTTCTAACTCCTCGTCACCTTCTGAGATTAATTGATATTCCTCCTCTTCGTCACAAGATCCCTCGTCTAAGTATGACGCAAACTCATAGCCTTCTTCTTCTTAATCTGTGTTGCAACTCCCTGGTTCTAACATAGTTTTGCTTCTTTTACCGAATCTGAATCTTATTCCGCTTCTTAAAAATCCTGGGAACATCTCACTCTGGGGTTCTACTGAGACATAGCCACCCTTTGTTATTCAGTCTTGCATCCGCGGAATGCCTTTTTCACATAAAAGCATTTTTATCGACGTCTTTAAAGATGATAGGTATTTGTTGCATGGTCCTTGAATTTTTTTGTTGTTCTGCCTCACTGTATGAGGTTATTGTGTCAACAAAAAACTCAGTGATATATTCTTCTAGAATATTGTCTACCCAAAAAATCCACAGCCCTTGATATAGGGTTTTTTACTCTTTTCAGCCGCTCAATCAAGAAAGGACTCCACTCTCTCGGTTCTCCTCCTTGAAAATTCCTTTTTTGGGTTTCCAACTTATAAAACCACTCATGTAACACGATGGGAAACTCAGAAAAGAAAATCCCATAAATGTATGAATAAAGGTACCGACCCAATCACTTTGTCGGGTTCCACCGGGATCCTTCACTTTCTTTTCATGCAAACTCTAGTTCTTTCAAGTCCACCCAGTCTTGGATTTCTAGTTTCATGGGATGCCACAATGTATCCCTCACCATACACTTTAAGGTCCCAACAACGGAACCATTTGTTGGATTTCTTCCCTCTCTCTACCCCTGGACCCAGGTTCAGTCCCTTCTTCTTAGCACAACAAAGCCCAAGATATGGACCCGACGGAGTGGAGCTCAACTGACAACACCTGCAACATAGATGTGATCTCACCCGAGATATCTCGATTTATGGGTAACTGCCAAAACCACATTTCTGCAGTTTGTGTGGGAGGGTGTTTTAGTACCTTGGTTATGCGCCAAGGTTTCCAACAAAGATCAGGAGGGTGGGTTTCTTGTATGCACAATATTTCAATACCAAGCTATGATCTGGACCTTCTTTATGTGACTTAAGTGAACTAATAGTGAATACAGATCATAAGCATACTCATTAATATAATGCAGTAGTCATACGTTTATCTAATTTCAACACAATAATCAACTAGTCATTCAACACAGTATTTACGCATATAACTAAGCTACTCAAAATTCACACATATACACAACATATAATGTGGAAACCCATTCGGGAAAAAACCACAAGGTGCTCTTCATCTGGTATGAGGAAATATATGTACCTTTTGTCTGCACACAAAGCTATAGACTATGTTCAAGATCTTCTCTTCTATCTTTATAGACTTTTCCTCCCTCTCATGATCTCTGATCTTCTCTTCTATCTCTTTTCTACTCTACTCCTACTAGTGATCTACACACAGCCTAGATCGACTCAACCTTCTCTACTTGTTTGTGCACTCAATTGTAGAACCACTACTCTGATGCACTTAGCGATCCAAAGTCCTTAACCAAAACTACCTATCTCAAGTCTAACTCGAGCGTCTTTTCCAAGAGTCTAGAGGTTACTCAAAATGTTGTATCAGCTAATCAACTAAAACCGTCTAACACATCTACAACTTGGGTTCCTTCTTTTATAGCCCCATTACAGACTCGATACCGATCTCATACATGCTTATTATAGACTCAATACTGACTCGATACAGACTCATTACAGACTCCTCTTCAGTCTCTATCCCATCCGACTTACTATCTTCAGCCAACGGGTTATCTTTCCTATTCTATTAATACATAACAAAAGGCACTATTGGCGTGAATTACAAAGACGCCTTCATGCGTGTGGTATCCACCAGCTCTAGTCGAGCTCGTACCCACAATAAATAAGGATTGTCGCTTTCTCAGTGTTATGCCTTACTATCACTTTCTGATCGTTACACTATCTACACTCCTGCTTTTGCGGATATTTTGCCATGTCATCTCGTATCTCATTATGTCCTTCTGTTGTGGCTTTCTAATCTTGCACAACTTCCTCGTCTCACACCTTCTCTTTGTCTTCTTCTTCTCTTTCCTTCTTATGTTGCAACATCCTTCCCTTTTCCTTGATGCTCCTTCCTCTGTCGTAGCTCCTTCCTCTTACTCTTTTATGCTCCTTCCTCTTACTTAGGCAGAATTCCACATGAACGTTTCCCTACTGTCCCGAGGCCCAACAAGTCGACACCATTCGAAGCAACTGTATTACCAGGAAATTATTTTTATTTTTAAGTTCTACATTACAATTAGTATCAGAGGTTGACAAGTCTCTATACATAAATACAAGTTAAGTTTGACAATCACAACAAATAACCAACCTACAACAGTTTCCTCCATGGAGAATATCATATTTTATGGTAACATAGACTTCAAAATCAAGATACAAGCCTTGATGCACTAGGATATCCATAGTTTCTTGAATATCATCACATGCATTTTTTACCTTTATGTGGTCTGCCACATAACAAGATAGGTGCACATTCGTAATTTTGTTGCTTCATAACTTCTATTGTTTTGTATTGAGAGATTCCACATGAGAAATATCATTCCATTATGCCATTAGAATATTGTGTCTGACTGTCACAACTAGCTCATTATAGATTTTTGCATGTTCCTCTGTAAAATCAAGGAGCATAGCCTTCTTAATACAAGCAGGTATAACTTTTTAAATATGCTTTCCTGAAACTTATCATACATGTTTGAAGGAGTTGTACAAGGCGTACTTGTCCTTCATTTCAGCTTCTAATGGTTCAATAATACCATATTCCCATAATTTTGGATAGAGTCCATATGCTTCTTCATGCATAAAATTTAGCATATGCTACAAATGAGCCACTTGACTATTTGGTGTGTTTGGCATTGGTGTGCCAGTTAACAACCATTGAGAAGAAACATTCAAAGATATTACCATTTCTAAATTGTTGGTAAGGCTCACGCTTGAACCAAGAGTATGACCCTCATCCAACATGACTTGTAGTCAATGCACCCGCATCAGTACACTACTTTCCCGCAGAATCCACTCTGCACTCAAGTGAGGAAACCTAGTAATGACAATATCATATAAGTCCCATGCAAGGTTGTGAGCTAGAGGTGGTTTTCTCTAATCATCCCAGGTAAAAACATGTATTTGTCCAAGCTAATATGTTTTGAATTTTGGTTTTTCCATAACTCTACTAGATTTGCAGCTACTACAATGAGGGTTGCTCTGGATAAGTATAGCCTGACTACATCAAATGGCCTTGGAAGATAATTTTTTAAAGTTACCACATCAAATACAAGATTGACTAGACCACGAGGATAACACCACCTGGTGATCCCCTTCCCTTCCTTCCATTACACAAGGCCAAATTACTCAAATATTTCGTATTATCCATGCAAACCTTGTACACACATTGAAACCATCTTTAATCCTGGAGGTAGTGTGATGCATGTAGTTTCCATCTTCGAAAGTTTTTATGTAGTGAGGTTCGTCATCCAAGTCAATGTTGTCTTCATCTTTAAACTAAGCAATGAAGCATATTCCTTAAGCACACTGGTAAAAAAGCATATATTTTGCTTCTGTCTAGGCATTGTACCCTCGTTATAAAAAATAGGAAAGTATGTTATCAACCTGCTTGTATCCCAATTCTCTTCTAAATGAACATCTTTAGCATTGTGCATCCATGTTCATACTACAAAACCATGCAAGGTTTCCATCTAGTGATACAGCTCCAGATGGAATTTTTCGCCACTTGCTGCAGGAATCACACTGCACACAAGTCTCATTGCTTTCTAAAGTCTCAATTGTGCTTGATATGTTTGCCCCTCTTACATTGAACACGAGACTATGACCTTTGTGGTTTAGATAGTTGGTTAGCTTTCGAAATTATTCCCAGGTGTGAGTGATCTTTGATGTTTCCTTTCCCTTTTTCCATCCCCTTAGTTTCCAAAATCAAATGGTTCTTCATATGTATGTAGCAAATTTATCTTGATTTGACTGAAGCTCCTAGTACATCTAATAGATTGTTATGTTGGTAGAGGCTGTTGAAGATTAAAAATGTTTAATTTATCCCCAGACAATTATACTAAACATAAATGTGGGGTTGAAGAAGCTAACCTCAACCTCTTTGATGATGGAGTAGAGAAGGAAGAATCTGAGCTTCCTTCTTCAAAATTATTTGGATAAGCAGATCCCAAAACAAATTGGCCTCATTGGGCAATAAGTGCCATGCACTTCTTCCACATTGTCATAGTTCAACTAGTTGAAGAATCGCTTACATTAATTCCATAATAACCATATTTTTGTCCTGAACTGTGGTCACATCAATTTACCTACACACGTTCATGTGGCTTAGCCAATTTCCCTTATGTCTTAAGGATAAGGGATAGTGTTGTCATTGTTTTACCTAGGCCAGATTCATCTCAAAACATTCATCCCTTAAATTCCAACACGGTAGGAGCCATCCCAGTTGATACTTCACCAGAAACTACATTAACGTAAAATTGAAAACCATCTTCAGCTAACATATCAACAAACAGAGGATGTGCCAGTACCTAAGTGCTTCTCTCACCCTGTAGCATCCATTCAATTGTTATTTGCTGATGAGGAAAGAGTTTATGATTAATACAAGGCATGATTGACACAAGCAATGACCTCAAATGTTGGCATGTTGCAGAAACTTTTAGTAGGTCACTTGGCATAATCCCACTAAGCACAGCAGTTAATACCTCATTTGGAACATCCCAAATGTCATATCCCTTCGAAGTTTTTGCATGTTTGATACTCATAGTATAGCACTTCCCTCCATGGTCAAGGGATGTGCCCTCGAAAGCTCTTAAGAACTCCATGAAGATCAAACATTGCCCGCTTCGCAAGATCAGTTAATTTGTGGTGTAGAATACATCCAAGAACATGGCATTCACCAGGATTCCATATGTTATGATCACCTTCTTGGAAATATACATTCAAGTCTCTTGCTACTAATAAATACTTGTTGCACTTTTCCCAGTTATAGTTGTAAGCAAATTAAGGTGCCAGGCCAATTGTTATCCATTCAAACATCACCACAAGAATAAGCTATGTTATTCTATGGTCTCAACGTATATAATTCAGAGATGCATAGGACATATCACAACAGGAAAAAAGAGAGTAACCTAAAGCACAACTTTTAAGAAAATCATTGATTAAAATATAGATATTCAATATAAAGATTCTAAGATGTTAGAACTACTTTACTTCGCATCAACAATTATATATCTCTCTCATTTAAAAGTCACCCAATCATACCTGTCGCACAACCGTGAAAACATTGGAAAATATATATTTTGATGTTAACCATTCTAACAAGGCAATCTACGAACATCGTTGCCTCTGAATCATATTTATCCCACAAGAGAAATAAGAGGGAAAAAGTAGGCAATGATTTCAGACGTGAAAATATATGAAGCATGTATAGAATGCTTTTAGGATTTTATCGATAATCACAAAATAAACATAGTTTCGAGTCAGAACATGCCAATTCATCAATCAAAATACCATTAACACACTAGAACATCTCATCCATCATAGCATCAGCACATCTAAAGGAAGCAATGTTTCTAAGCCGAAGTACAGATGCACCACCAGTTCATAAAAGCATCTATTAATGACAATGTGATGTTGCAAGTTTCATCCTTCTAATAAAAATCACTAGTGTTGTGATGAAAATCACATGTGCAAGCCCCAATCAATATGAGGAGTAATAGTAAAAAATTTGAAGCTATTGCAAAGAGGCTACATGGACCGTTTAATCTTGTGAAATTTGCTTATGCCCAATACACCATATGGTTCCTTTATAATTTATTGTCGTGTCTCTGAGGATTAGAGTGCACAGTCTATTAGTTCTCATATATTTCATAACATAATAAATATTGTTGAAAATATATATGCTTCTACATCAATGCAGAGAATAAAGTCTTGGTGTTAATATAGTAGCAGAAAGTTCAAATTTCATAGGAAACACTCGAAACACAAGCTTCAAGACATAGCTATTGACTTTATTGTTGCGGGTTGTTTTTGGCTTAAGACAACCTGTGGTTTTCGTTGTCTTTCTCTTTGATATATCTGTGTGGAGGCTTCTTTTGCAACCTGCCCTTTTTGTAGCAAAGCCTTGTACAAATTGTTTCTATTAATATTAAATAGTGAAAGGAAGCTTTCATTTTTTTTTTAAAGACGACTTTTAAATATAAATCTCATAAGTAATAAATTGAAAATCAATTGTGATAGGCCTACATGCAATATAAGTTACACTTTGTTCACCCTTTCAGATATTTGAAACGTGACAATTCAAAACTTTCTTTTAGACTTTGTTAAAGAGTACATTTTGTTTTCATGTATTCATGTTAAAGATCCACTGGAAAACCAATTTGGCTTAAAAAAGGTCTTATGTCAGAATGTTTCCTCTATACATTACTTGTCTTGGACCAAGGCCAAGATTGACTACCTGCATTTATGGGGGTGTTCTTGTATTTGTTCAACTTAAAATGGAAGTATTATATGCCAAAAGTCCCATACAACCTATAAAATGTCAACTTAAGTAAGCTTTGATGAATATTATCAAAATTTTACCAGACATTTTGGTGTAAAATTCCATCTTCAGTCACAGAGTTCCAATTCAATATCCAATTCCACGTTACTACACTTGACTTTCATTTATAGGATTATCACTGGGATTATCCCTAGTCCTATGGCCAATCAAGCCATTTTCAAACTATACGTTTACCTAGCTAATGAGAGAAAAGTAGCCCTCCCAAGTTGGTAAAGGAAAAGATTAACAATAGTGATTAGCTTAACTATCCTAGGAAACTTACTCTATAGATAGGCATGCTACAACTTGATCATTTTTTCCTTTACTCATCAAGTTGTTCTAGGCTCTAGCAGGCAGTTGTTGTTTAGGTCCACACAGTTTTCTCATATATAAATTGGGGGAAACAATAGAAAATGATGTCCATAAATACATTTGTCCTACTAAATTAAACCACTTATAATATATATTCTACATACTATTTTGACAACAATACATTGATAGTATTAAGGGGGATCAAATTACCTAATTAATGAACTTGGTTATGGCTTCGAGCTCAAGAGAAATGGCATGTAGTCTTGAAATGGATACTCAAGACTACCCAATGGATATTTTCCATTTCAAGACTACCTATTTGAGAACAAAAGTAGGAAAATACCTGGATAGAACAGTGGAGAACCCCCCCACTTTCAAAGAGTCTTGCAAGAAACTGGGGGTTTCTTTCAATATATAAAGGATCATGCAACTATATGCCGTCTTCTTGGGTACTTACCAAACGAGCGGTCTGTCATGGTGGATAAATGCCAACTCAAGGAAAAAAAAGATCAATTAAGCTGAAACAGTGCACAAAGGAATTCTTCATTGTGATATTCGTATATTCTAATACACTTACAAACTGCTCTACACACTGAGATTGCCTTAGGATCCACCCAGACCTTCAATGTCCATTTAGTTCAGACAATAAATCCATAAGGTAGCCAATAACCAAGATGACAGAAGAAATGAAAGAAAAAAATCCTAGGACAAGGGTTTGCAAATAATAATAACAAATACACTATTAGGGGAAAGAAGGATAAAAATAAAGTGAAATTCCCTTGCCTTAGCCATAAGTCCAAGCGGCTTTGCTATTTTTACTTATCGGATCCAATTTTACTTATTTTTTATGATTGGGGATACTTATTTTTTATATTTAGGGAAATCGACTTCGCACCTTGCAAACTTTGTAAAAATATCATCTGACTCATTAGTGTCCCAAGATGGAGGAGGCCCAATAATTTCTGGCACAATGGGAGACTTAGCAGGCTCACGTAGTCTCCACTAACTTTTTTCCTCTAGAAGGGAAACAAATGGTTGCTAATAGCTCTAACCCTACTCCTCCGCAAGGGGGAAATAAGAGAACCCCTATAAGTGGGGGGGGATGCATTGAAAAATATTTACATGTGTTAGAAGGACACTAACCTTTAGACACACGATCCTAGTGCTAGGATTGCTCATAATTAAAACATTATAGAAGATCTAGCTTGAGCACCTTATGTTATGCCTGCACTATAAGTCCTTCAAAGTTTTCCCCCATAATGAAAGGCATTGTTATCCATTATTGGAAAGTTTTATAAGGATTTATAAGACATGTAGAAAGTACACAAGTTTAATCCCAACGGGTTAGCCCAAATGGTTCCAGCTTACTTTTTTAGGGTGGACTTTGACATGAAGTCTCCATTTTTATAGTACAGTTTAGGTTCATGAACTTTTGGTTGAGTCCCGCTACTTTGAAAGTCAAAACCTCCTAGGGGAGAGCCTTATATAACCCTGCAAAAGACACTTAGACGCACATATGTATCTTACAAAATGAGTGAAGTTAGCGACTAGTGCCTAATGGAGTCCAAAAGGTGAGTAAATTGTATGGTTTGTACAGTTATTGCAGTAGCGATATATCCACCCACATGTTAGTATTATTCCACAATGTGAACAACAAAACGTACGTGCAGTTAGGTACAAGCAAAAATCATTACCAAAACACGTAAGTTTATGCATCAAGTTTGATTAGCCAACTAGTACAACATGTAAGCATCAGTCATTAGCAACAATGGACACTTGAAATAAGATCATGAACAACATCATAAACAATATATCAGTCGTGTATCAACACATGCATTGAAATAGCCAATCAAAGGTCAAAAATTGCAAAGGTATTATATACACTAGCAGTAAGTACTCAGTAGCATTATATATCCAGTCATCAACATAGAATGTGTAAGCAGTGTTTTGTATATAATGTTGATGGTGATGTATCAGTGGTGCTTTTAAACTAGCAATTTACATTAACCATGCTTTGCTTATGTGTATGCATGTGAGTAGGGATTAATAGTGCAACATACCCAATAGAGAGGGTTGCCACTGTGAATGGAAGCCCTAAAGGAGCACGAGGATGGAAGGTCCTTGGAGTGGTGATAGGGAAGTCTGTACCAGACTTCTGGGAGGACAACCGAGAGTTAAAGAAAGGACATTTAAGGACCCCGAATGAAGGAAAGGGAGAGGGCTGATGTTGTAGTAGCATACCTGAGATAAGGAACAGTCCAAAAGGGACCGAGGGTGCAAAAATGGAAGGAAGGAGCAGCGAAGGGCCTGGGAGTGAAGGGAGCATACCTAAAGGTGGTCTGAGGTAAGGGAAAAGGGTCTTATCACAAGAACCGAGGCTGTAATAGCCTTTTAGGGAAGATCCTGAGTAGGGAAAGTGGCAAGGGAGGACAGGTAAGGCTACTAGCAACCTTCCAAAGGGTAACCAAGGCTTGGGAGTAGATAGCTGGAGCGGCTCAGGGGGAGTAGAGAGGGTTGCTGCTGCTACAGCAGTAGACCCGTGGATGTGAAGGAAAATTAGTGAGGGTTTAAAAGATGAAAGAGAAACTAGCTAAGGTGTAAGGGAGTGCCTTTAGGGAGGCCGAGGAGGAAAAGGAAGGACACGAAGGTGTAGGGAGGAGGTTTTGGGACTATTTTGAGTGTTGGAGATGAGGATAAGTGAGAGCTAAGGTGCCTAAGACCTAGGGCATGTAAGGTAAAGAATGGCTCCAAAGTGTGAAGAACAAATTAAGCAACCTTAGTATTGTTTATTTCTTTCAATTTATAAACAAAAAACTCTTATTTATCATCGCAGATCAATGTAACTAGGACTTCAAATTGAAGAATTCCCCTATCCAATGGTGAATTAAATAATGTAAATTTACAAACATTTTAATGAATAAAACAACTTGCAGTTAAGACATCATGTGTTGCAGTTAAACAATCTAACAGAGAGAAACTAACACAATCTCATTACCCTATTGATGATCCATAAATAAACCTTTGTTGGAAACAATCTGGCATGCTTTAGAGAAAACCATGTGAATTTAGAAAACAATCTAAAGACAAAGATAAGATGAATGCATTGATTGTTGACAATTTCACTTGGTCAGAAATTTTCCAATTCAGGAAATTACACAACAGACATGAAATGCATTGTGTTAAACAAAATGATACATTGTAGAAAATTCATTTGTTGAAGCCTGAAAGCCTCTTGCCCTTTATATGTTTACGACAATCGTAAATAAGAATGAAACAAATCTGGTAGGGATTTTTAAAGAATTATAGAGTAAAATGATAAAGCACATAGAACACTCATATAAATGTCAGGAATACCTCAGGATTCTTGTGCTTGGTAGGTGTATTGGTATTGCTAGCAGCATTGGAAGCAGTGACAACCATCATGGTTGCCCAGGAATCTATGTCCAACCTTATGAGACTCCTGGTGGCCATAATTGCTTCAAGGATTAGATCATGCAAGACTCTAGCGAAGAGAACCCGTACTGTAGACAAAGCAATTCTTGACTTCCCGTGGATTGAGATAAGGTAGAAGGTAGTGTCCCAAGACCCTCAGAATCAGCTTCAGTACAAGCTCCCAAGGGATGGGAACTCTCACACCCTTGAAACCAGAATCATCCAACCACCCATCTGATGAAGAGAAGTTGTCTTGATGATGATACCTCACAAGGATTCTGTTTGCAAAGGTTATTCCATCTTGAATATTGATATTGATATTCCATTTATTATGTCTTTGTCAATAGGGATAATATTTTATGCAATCTCCTCCCCCTCCTCGCAATTGAAATCGGACAAATATGCCTGTAGCAAATGCCAATCTTGGCCTTGATAGGCATAAGAGGAATCTTTATGTAGAAGAAGTCGAGGGAAACCCCCACAATGGAATCCCTCTTGGTGGATTTAACGATGGCTTGGTGCTTGAGAGGGGTGGAGAGATGCCCAACAAAAGGGTTGGGAAAGAGGTCACGCGGAACAGGATTACAAGGGGCGTGGTAGAGGGAGGGATGATCGAGGTCGGGAATGTGGAGGAGCAGAGACCTGCTGCCCCCTGCCTTCATTTCGCCGAAGAATGGAACCATGAACCAAGAAAATAACATGAATCCTTATTATTGGGATTCATAAAAGAAAAACTATTGCATACATATTTTTGGTTCCATGATGGCACTTCTGCGATTCAAAACATAGATGAGATAACTAAGATAAGCAATTACAACATAAATATAAAAAGGAAAAATGAGAAATAAAGCGTTACAACATAAATCTGATAAAGGGAAAACGAGAAGTAAAAATTTTAGATTTAATAAATTTAGAATCTATATAATAAAATTAAATTTACTCTTCTCTTTTCTCTTCTCTTCAAATCCACAATCCACATCATCAAAATACATCATCAATTTTCAGAGTTTACGGGGAAACTATTGAGCCTTATGAAGGTAAACCAATAGTAAACGACAGCTTAAAAGTACTTACTGCCATGGAACATCGCCTACAAGCATCCAGTGTCCATCAGTGTCTTCATAGGTAGGAACATATTCTGACCCATTCAGATTGTTGTTGTTCAACCCATGGGATCCACACTTCCCTGGAAACGTTTCAACATTTCAATATCATACATTCCATGATTTACAACTGATAGAAAAGTCAAGGGAATGGAGATTGATTGATTCATGCCCATGGATATTAAGCAGCTGAACATCTTCTGGAGTGCAGAGGAGAGGTCATGGTAGTTTATGTAAATTTTGAGTTCCACCTTTCTGATATAGGGAGCTCCATCCATGCTCACTTTCACATACAAATATTTCATTCTCACTTTCCTAAAATATTTGATAGGTGGCCAACCAACAATTTGTGCACTAGAAAAGTAAAAAAATGCCTATACATTTTCTAGTGAACATGGATGCCCTTAACAAGCCCAAATAGTACAGACAATAATCTCTTTTGTGAAAGGGATACTTAGTTAGGAGAAGATCGAGACCCCATGCTTGCAAGGTCATTGACAAGAATGGCAATTTGTTTTTCTTTGACTATGGGTCCATTGAATTTAACAACGTTCTCATGTGTGTTGGTCCTTGTAATTTCCTTATCATTTGGAATGGTATAAATTCTGGACTCCATGGCCTTTGAGAAGCTTATTTTACCATTGCTCCTCTGGCGCTCTCGTGACTCATCTACAACAACTCCTGGAAGTTCAATCTTGAGCTCGGTCTCCACGAAATCCAAACTACATCTATTCTGATGTTGTGTGTTTCCACTAGATTTCTCCAAGGCCATACCCATGCCCATGCCACCAACATTGCGAGACATAATGAATCTGGAAAACCTGTAATGAAAACCTAATCCTTCCTCTTAGAGAATGAATTAATAAAATGATCAAGATATGCATTGTCTTTACAAAAGTGAAGAGCAAAACACCACCGAAGAAAAGTGATTGGGATTGTGCGAAGTTTGGAGTGGTTGGTCACAAAAGACGGATTAATTAATTGTTTTGTTTATTTGGGACTATAAAGATGAGTTGTAGTATAGTTCCTTTCATCATATGCAATATAAAGAGTAGGGGAGTAGAGTATCCTGCAAGTTAATTGGAAGAGAAGAGGAAATCTATATAATTAAATTTTAATTTTAGATTTAATAAATTTAGAATATATATAATAAAATTAAAAATAATCCTACTTATTATAGTTTATGATATATAAAATTAAATGATATGAGATACTATATTATTTATCATATTATAACCATAATTTAATATAACTAATATCTTATGGTATCATACCACATTTAATTAAAATCTTAAAAATTATAATCATATAATATTACAAAAACTACTTTTAAAAATCTTATTATCACTATAATTCATTATATCTAACAACACTTACACAACATTAATTATATTACACTTTTCTTTTAAATATAATGCATCCTAATCTCAAATGGTGTGTCAAGAAATAATAGCGGAGACATTAATGTTGATGGGACGGGGTTACTCGATGGGATGAGTCAGCTGGCAAGGAAGCGACGACAAGGACGTCGGTCTTTGGATCAATTAATCCCTCCCTTCAAGCTGCAAAGCGACATAACCTGCCAGCTCAAAGGGCTTAACTACACCTTCAATCATTGTTATGAAGGTTTTATGGCTCCTGTGAACAATCTAAGGCTCATTCTTCACCTACCTATACTACTTTATTGATCTCCTTAGCATAGGAGGATCTTTAAGCTCTGTTTACATTGGTTAAATTCAAACTCTAGTGTTGTTGCAGGGTGCTAGGCTCATCGGGAAGTAGTTGATAGCATGGATCAGGATGGACAACGTGCCCCAGGAAGGCATGGTCATTGATGTTATGCTCAAGCAAAGGACATCGCTAAAGTTGGTATTCCTCAACACCTTATGGCAATGACAGGTGACTCAACACCTTCTTCTCCTTTATAATGACCTTCATGAAGAGACCCCTTCCATCTACAATGTTACAATTTACTAAATTTTAACACTGCAGATGGATTCAGAGACCGTCCCTGGGGGCCGGTCTTTGAATCCATCTGCAGTGTTAAAATTTAGTAAATTGTACAGATTTATTGTCAAAATTGTAATTTTTCATTGTCGAAGTGGCACAACTAAAAATGATCAAATAAATGGGGCCGGTCTTTGAATCCATCTGCAGTGTTAAAATTTAGTAAATTGTACAGATTTATTGTCAAAATTGTAATTTTTCATTGTCGAAGTGGCACAACTAAAAATGATCAAATAAATGACCAATTGTTATGTGGTCATTTTTAGTTTAAATCTTATCCCGTGACCAAATTGGTCATTTATCTTGGTCATTTTTAGTTAGCTCACTTAAAATTTCTCAATTTTGGTCATTTATCCCTTGAAAAAACCATGGTGACCAATTGTTTTGGTCACCTAGTCACTTATCTCTCATTTTGTAATAGTGTAAATAATGGAAATGAATGGCTACTAAAATATGTAAGGCATATTCCTCCTATCAAAAGAAATATGATCTCAACATGGCAGTTGGGAGATAGTGTTTGTTTGTTTACATTTGGAAAAACATGGTGCAAGAGCACTAAAGGAGCACTGGTAATAGAAAAAGGATATAGGATAGGTACGTTTTATTTATGTCCTCATAATACTAATTATTCTATATATGTAGCTTCCATAGAAACAGGTGCAACGTTGTGGCATCATAGGCTTGGGCACATGAGTGAGAAGGGGATGCAGATTCTCCACTCAAGGAAATTGTTTCCAAATATGAAGCAGGTAAGTTTGGAATTCTGTGAGAACTATGTTTATGGAAAACAAGAGAGTATGATTTCTTAGGGTTGGGAAACATAAAAATAGTGAAAAGTTAGAGCTTGTGCATAGAGATGTATGGGGACCGACTCAAGTACAATCTTTTGGTGGATCTTGTTATTATGTTACTTTTATTGATGATGTAACTAGAAAAACTTGGGTTTATTGCATTAGACATAAAGCTGATGTGAATTTGTTATTTTGAAGAACTGGAAAGATTTGGTTGAGAATGAGACAAGAAAAATGTTGAAATGTCTCAAATATGTTATTGGAGGTGAATATTGCAGCAAGGAGTTTGATAACTACTATTCATACCATGGGATTCGTAGAGAGATTACAGTTCCAGGAACACCACAAGAAAATGGTGTGTCAAAAAGGATGAATAGGGCGATCATGGAGCATGCAAGGTGTATGAGATTGCATGTAGGGTTGCCCTTACAGTTTTGGGCTAATGTTGTAGATATTGTTGTTTATTTAATAAACAAGGATCTTCAAGCACTTTGGATGGTGGTAATCCAGAGGAGCCATGGACATGTAAAAAGGTAAACTACTCAGTTTTTAGAACTTTTGGTTGTGAAGCATTTGTCCATATTGATAAAGAAAATAGAACAACACTTGAGGCTAAATCCAAGAAATGTACCTTTATTGGATATGGGGCTGGTGATTTTGGTTATCACTTATGGGATTATGAAAATAACAAAATCATTGGGAGTAGAGATGTTGTATTCAATGAAAATGTTATGTACAAAGATCAACTGTAGGGAAAGAAAAAGAAAAAGGAAAACATAGAGTACACAGTGCTTGATGAAATCAAAGAAAATGAAGTTCCAAAGGTACCAGAAAATCAAGAATAACAATAGGTACCTCAAACTCCTGCAAATATAAGAAGATCTACCAGGTTAAGTAGACACCCTAAACGATTCTCTCCTTCACTGTATTATTTATTAATGAATGATTCTGGTGAACCATAATGTTATGAAGAGGCAATGCAGGTGGAAACTAAAAAGAAGTGGGAGCAATGCATGAGTGAGGAGATGGACTCATTGGTAATAAACCAGACTTGGTATTTGGTTGAGTTGCCTACAGGTAAAAGAGAATTTCAGAATAAATGAGTTTACACAATTGAAGGAAGAAGAAGGAGGCAAGAAGTGTTATAAGGCTATACTTGTGGTAAAGGGGTTTTCACAAAAGAAATGTATAGATTTTCATGAAATATTTTCTCCTATTGTTAAAATGACTTCGATTAGGACTATTTTAAGTCTAGTGGTGGTAAAATATTTGCATCTTAAACAGTTAGATGTAAAAACAACCTTTCTCCATGTGGATTTGGAGGAAGGTATTTTTATTCAGCAGCCACATGGGTACGAGGTCAAAGGGAACGAGAACTTGGTTTGCATGTTGACGAAGAGCTTGTATGGCCTGAAACAAGCTCCAAGGCAGTGGTATTTGAAATTTGATAAGTTTATGACAGAACATGGTTATAGTAGATGTCATTATAGCCGCTATGTTTATTTTAAGAGGTTAAATAATGGAAGATATATCATCTTGTTGTTATACGTGGATGGCATGCTTGTTGCAGGGTCTAACATGCATGATATAAATGTGCTCAAGATGAAACTAGCTAAATCATTTGAGATGAAGGATTTGGGTGTTGCAAAGCAAATCCTTGGTATGAGAATAACAAGAGATATGAAAAATCACAAATTGACATTGTCTCAAGGTGAGTACATATAAAAATGTTAGATATGTTTATAATGTAGAATGCAAAACCAGTTAGTACACCTTTGGCCAACCATTTCAAACTAAGTAAGGAGATGTGTCCTAAGACACAAGAGGAGATAGAATACATGTCCAAGGTTCCCTATTCATCAACAATTGACAGCTTGATGTATGCCATGGTGTGCACAAGACCAAATATTGCACATGCAATGGGAGTTGTGAGCAAGTATATGAACAATCCAGGTAAAGAGAATTGGAGGGCAGTATAGTGGATTCTCAAGTATTTGAGAGGCACCACTTCTCATGCATTATGGTTTGGAGGTTTAGACACTGTTCTAAAGGGATATGTTGATGCAGATATGGATGGTGATAAACATATCAGGAGGAGAACCACATGGCATGTCTTTACTGTAGGTGGAACAACAGTAAATTGGATTTCAAAACTGCAAAAGGTTGTTGCACTTTCAACAATGAAAGTAGAGTATGTTGCTACTACAGAGGCTAGTAAAGAGATGATTTGGTTACAAAGGTTCATAGAGGAATTGGGTAAGAAGCAGGAGAATAACAAGTTGTACAATGACAACTAGAGTGTCATTCATCTTACAAAGAACTCATCCTTCCATTCAAAGACTAAACATATATAACTCATGTACCATTTCATATGATTTGTTCTCGAAGATGAACTATTGAAGTTGGAAAAGATACACATTAGCCAGAATCCTGCAGACATGTTGACAAAGGTAGTAACCAAAGAGAAACTGAGTTCTTGATTGGTTTCTTTTGGCTTTAAGCATGAAGGCCAAGATGAGAATTTTTCCAAGTCCAAGGTTCAGAGCATAGTCCAACAATTGCAACAACGGTGGAGTTGTTGTGATCAATATCCAAGTGGGAGATTATTGGTTATGGAGCTTGATCTTCCTTATTCAAAGATGTTATTGTTCAACCGTGTTTGGACCCCAGTTTTACTATACAGTCGCCCCAACAAAGGGTCCGGGAGCGAAGCCCCCGAAAGATTTTTTTGGGATGTTTGTTGGCCAACGGCTTACAGGCCCATTGTATTGGGTGACTAGTGGTATTTTCCCATGGTAATTCCCCTATAAAAGGAAACCATTGTAATATGATTGTGTATTGTATTGTAGCATTGTAAAATGATCTCTGTGATTATGTGATAGAGACTATGAGAGAGTGAAGAGGATGTGTAGCAAGTATGCTGCAGGTTGTATCTCTTCATTTTGTTGGATGGTATAATAATAAAGGACTGAGAATTTTGTGTGGATGTATCCCATCTTGGGTGAACCACGTTATATTGGTGTCTCTCTTATAATGTTTTATTGTGTTTTATATTTGCATCTTGTTTAATTGTTATTGCTCTGCTATCCTGATTTTCTAACAATGACTTCAAAAAAGAACGCCTTTATCATAGGGTATTGGCCTGATTCCACCAATATGGTTGATGTATCTGCAATTCTTTGTTTGTTAATCTTTATGCCTCGTTTATCTCCTTCCTTTGGTTGCTTCCTGTTACTCCCCTTTAAAGTGTCTTTTGATATACCCGGTTGGGAGGATGCCATTGTTTTTAGAATGACCTCTTGCGGGAGTTCTATATGTCTGATTGGGATATATCCCTTCCCCTTCTTACTGCAATATTTCTCAATCACATCTAGATCTAACTCTCCTATGTCGATATCCTCAACCTACTCTTGTTGGTCTCCCTCCATTGCCTCTAATTATTCATCCGGACCCTCCTGGGTGACCTCTAGATGAGCCAATGTCTCTTTCCCTTCAATGTTACTGGTTTTTCGCTTTCCCTCGACAATATCTCCCATATCTCCCCCCACCTGGTTCAGGGTTTCAAATTTGTTCACATTGCTTGTATTCTTCTACATGGTTTTCCTATTCTACATTTGATTGTTAGGTCGTCATCCTTGTTTATGTCTATTGTTCACTAGGTAAATACCTCCTCGTCCACATCTTTCCTGGGGCCCCTGAGAATTGATTTGGGCCGACAATTTTACGTACAATCCCTACCCAAATGTCCATAGTCGTGGCACTATCTGCATCTAAAGGGAAGATTGTCATAATCGATGGGTTGCATATTCCTTGTCCTCCCAGGTTAGATTATTCGCTTTGGGAAGGTCCCACGACAGATCCATGGACACATAGATCCTGGTGAAGGATGTGTATCTCTCTTGTTTGGCCTGCTATGAAGTGTTCACAAATTTACCCAAGGTGTTTCTTATAGCCTCCAAGATCTCAGGTTCCCAATATTCACATGGAAAAGAGTACAGGAGGATCCATACTAAGGCAATGCTCATATCCTCTTTGTCTGAGTAAAAATGCTCTTTCCATGGTCGAAGGTACTACCCAGCATAAAAAGGAAATAAGAGACTCCCTCCAACATTATGTCTCTATCCTCCTGGTTGAAAAAGATGATAGTGAAAAAACCATTCGACCCCAAGTGTAGATCATAATGTCCTCTAGGGTTCCAAGTTGCCTTGATCTAGCTAAGGATATCCCTCTCCTTTGACCATATCCCGATGAATTTTCCAATCAGGGATTTTCCCTTCCATTGTTAAACTCACTCTCTTAATTTTTCAGATCTAATATGAAGAGAAGGGTTTTCTACTGCTTTCGACATAAAACCTCCCTCATTCCTCCATCACTCCCGATTTGCCTTCCTTCCTCCATTGCTACTCCTAGATCCTCCCTCCGAGTGGTTCTTTACTACGTTCGCCCCCCACCATCGACTTGCTGCAATAAGGAGGGGTAGTCACCCCCTCCAGGCATCCCCATATGAAACCCCAGTCCCCTCTTGATTTGTAAATTTTCCTTTAAAATTCAAACTAGGGCTAAACAATATATTTAATTTGTTACTAGAAACCACACATGAATTTCTTTTACTAGTATTGCAACAGAAAGTAAATACTAAGAAACATCCACAACATCACATAAATATACACAATATTTTGGGTATGGAAACCCTCAAATAAAACCCAAGATGGGAAAACCAGTTCAACAGTCATATATGGAATTTATATTAAGAAGATATGGAACTATTACAACCAACAGATAAATTCACCCAACCCGACAAAGTGAAACCTCTGCTAAATCACTAAGTAACCTAGTGATAAGGTACTACCACCCTGTGCAACTGTATGCCCCCGTGTTAGTAGTACGACCCAACTGTACAAAATATGTACGGTATTGACATCGACAATACAAAAACTATATGACAACTGTACAACCGTGCTGCTGTGTACAGTGCTTCTCCTCTGTGTGATTTGTACGGTCTCAGCTCAGCTTGATACTCTAGGGAATCTTCTAGGTGAGTGTCCCTCCGTCTTCTCAGCAAATTCCTTCGTCTGACTTCTCTCTATATGTATCTATTCTGTGTATGTGTCCTCTCCACCAAATATCCTTTTAACCCAATGGATAAGTGAAAACCCTAACCCTCACTATGTATCAATGGATGTGATCCTCCGGTGAGATCAATGGCCAAGATTAGATTAACCATCACTTAAGTTTATTTCAATTTTCACTTTATAAAAGCGATTCCATTAAGTCAAAATCAAATTAGAATCATTAATGTATTTTCATAAGTCCAAACTTAGGAACATCACATTAAATATATTTAGCTTCCTCTTTAATGTCTTCCTAGCATGCAAGGACACATTCAATGCTAGAAGACCTTCCTTGTTGCTGCTTTCTAACACTCCCTCTCAACGAGAAAGGGATCTGGTAGCAACCCCAACTTGTCTCTGAACTTTAAAAAACTGTGTTTTACAAAGTGCCTTGGTGAAAATGTCTGCCACCTGCTCATTTGTCTATATATACTCCAACCGAATGGTTCCTCTATGTACCCAATCTCTTAGGAAGTGGTATCCAATGTCTATGTGTTTTCTCCAGTCATGGAATACTGGATTTTCATATAGCTTGATGCCACTATGATTATCAAAGTGAACTATTGTAGCCTCTAGCTCACACTCGAACAACCTTGAAAGCAAATTCCCCGGCCACATTCCCTCACAAGCAACCAAACTGGCTTCCATGTACTCATAATCTATCGATCTGAATGCAATTGACTTCTACTTCCAGCTGAACCAAGAGACAACCCCTGATTCAATGCTGAAGCAACAACCTAAAGTGCTCTTCTGGTCCTCTACACATCCTGCCCAGTCAACATACGTGAATCCTGCTAATTATACAGTCCCCTTGCACTCATAAACCAAACCATACTCCACTGTACCTATGATGTAGTGAATTATGTGCTTTGCAGCCATCTAATACACTCTTTGAGGGTCCACCATGAACTGGCTCAAAGAGTTAACCGTAAAGCTAATGTCTGGTCGTGTATTGACTAGATACATGAGAGATCTGATAAGATGACGATAAAAGGTAGGATCAAATCCATCTGACCCTGATGCATCAATCTTCCTCCGGTTGGAAACTAGAGGTATGGCCATAAGCTTACAATCTACCATTTTGAATCTCTTCAAGATCTCCACTGCATACTTCCCCTGTCCAATGAAGCAACACCCGTCTCTCGGCCAAACCTCTAAGCACAGGAAGTAATGCATCAACCCAAGGTCTTTCATCTCAAACTCAACTACAAGGTTGGACTTGCAGTTGTCAATCAACCTCTCATCTCGTGTAAGAAATAGATCATCTACATATAAGACCAATATGAGAGGCACCTCACTTGTCAAGAAGTACAGGTTGTGGTCCACCTCACTCTGCTGGAATCCCATCTCCCATAGTTAGCTGTCTATCCTTGATTACCATGCTTGAGGTTCCTACTTGAGCTCATAAAGAGCTCTATGCAACCTGCATACATGTGTCTTCATGTTCTCCACGTCAAACCCCTATGGATGCTCAATGAATACCTCCTCCTCTATAACTCTGTTGAGGAAGGAAGTCTTGACGTCCATATCATGGACACACCAACCCACTATGATGCTAATGAGATAATGTTCTTAATAGAAGAATACTTGGAAACAGGGGTGAAGGTCTCCTCATATTCAATACCTTCCATCTGTGAAAACCCCTTTTCCATGAAGTGCTCCTTGTACTTCTCCACGCTTCCGTCTGCTGCATGATTTACCTTATAGATCCATCTGGATCCCACCACCTTTTTACCTTGTGTCCTTGGCACAACCTCCCATACCTGTTTCTTCATGATTGAGTCATACTCCTCAACCACGGCTTCCTGCCAAACATCATGTTGTGCAACCTCCTTGAAACTGGAAGGTTCAAAGTTGATCAACTCTATCATTAGTGCCATATAGCTAAGTCTCTCTAGTGGGTTGCTCGACCTCATGGAGCTCTATGGATGATTCACCTATTTGGAATCCTAAACAATGGACCTAAACCACTTAGGCCTTGGCCTAGTGTCTACCTGTTGTCGCTGCTGGATATCCATCTCCTGCTGCGGCTCATCCTCCAAGTTAATGACTAAAGGATCCTGTCCACATAACTCCCTCTGACTACCAGAACATGTGCTATGTGTCTATACCTATACATGTACTTGTGGTTCCTCCAACTTGACCCCTGAGTCCAATGTTGGTTGCTCCTCTGCTGGTAATTCCATAGATCTTTGTAAGGCTACGTCCTCATCAAACTGGACATCCCTGCTCACAATGATCCTCTTGCGAGTAGGAATATGAACTTTGTATTCCTTCGAAGTTTCGTTGTAAGCAATAAGTAACCCCTTCTCTATAAAAGGATCCAACTTCTTCATAGTATCATCATGAATGTTGCAATAACAGACACTCTTGAATATGCACAAGTGGCTCACATCTGGTCTAGTGTCTGTGAAGACCTCCTCAGGTGTTTTCCTCCCCAAAGCTGTGTGGGGACACCTATTCTGAATGTATACTGCAATCCTATATGCCTCGACCCAAAGGAATAGTGGTAATCCCTGATCAAATAACATGGTCTTGGCTTCTCCTACCATTGTCCTGCTCTTTCTCTCTGTCACTCCATTCTGCTTCGGGGTATGAGGCACTGTGTGCTCCTTCTTAATCCCCTTTGATGAGAAATACTCTAAAAACTCATTGGAGGTGTACTCTCCCCCATTCTCCGTCCTCAATACTCAGATCTTCCTTCCTATCTAGTTTTCCACGAGAGTCTTGAACTCCTGAAACCGATCAAAGACCTCTGGCTTGGCCTTCAGGAAATAGATCTAGGTCTTCTTGGAATAGTCGTCAATGAAAGTGACGCAATAACTGTAACCACCGAAAGATTGGACACGCATAGGTTTGTAAACATTCGAATGCACTAAGTCCAAGGTCCCCTTAGACTTGTGCTCACTTTGTGGGAAAGGTCTATTGATTCTCTTCCCTAGTGCACAACCCTTGTAATGGTTATGCTTATCCTCCTGTACCTAAGGAACTTTAATGATTGCCTGTCTCAAATGCCTTAGTGCTCCATGGTGTAAGTGTGCCATCCTCCTATGCCACAGATCACCCTGACTGCTGCCCTTGCTGACTAGAGCATTTGTATACTCAAAGTTTAGTCTATACACCTTCTCGCTCTGAATCCCAATAACCTGATCCAAAATCCTATCCGGCCCCTTGGGCTTGATGTACACCCTATGGTCTCAGAACTTCACTTGAAATCCCTTGTCCTCCAAGGTGGAAATGAATATGAGATTCCTAGTTGAAACCTCAGAACATACGATACATCGACAAAACTGAGGGGTTTTCTAGACTCCCTCTGAAATGAAACAGTTCCAACTCCCTACGCGTGATACTGCGCATCATCACCCAGCTTTATGTGGAGATTGAATCCATCCTCGTACAAGTCCTTGAAGAACCTATTTTGTCCTGTCATATAACAAGATGCTCCACCATCCACATACCAAATGCTGATGCCTGTGGTGCTTTCCATGTTAGCAATTAAGCAAAAATATTCATCGAATTTCTTGCTGAATTCCTCCACCTCTGTAGATCTTGCCATCTGGGTATTGTTCTTCTTCTTCTTCCTATATGGGCATTGGGAGGAAAAGTGTCCTTGCTTGTGGCAGATAAAACACTTGACTTTTGACATGTCAAGGTTCTTCTTACCATCCTTATTTTTCTTTGCCTTACCCTTCTGTCAGGGATAGAGCCTCTTCATCTATAATCTGCGGGGCACTGTTGGATGAACCTGATCCTTGACCCATGCGGGTCTCCTCCTGTACAAAATCATCCCACAACCTCTGTCAATTATGGATCTTCTCCCTAGCCACAACACCTTTGACAAAGGTGTCTCGTGGCTTAGAAAAGCCATTGAGGGCTATCTGAACTAGCTCCTCATCCTCAGTATTAGAGCCAATTGCTCCAAGCTCGTCTCCGACCTGTGTGAGCCTTGTGAGATAAGGCACCACTCCTTCACCCTTAGCCATCTTGGTACTATGCATCCTCTCTTGCAACACCATCTTACGATTTTCGTTCTTGCTCTGGTAAAGACTTTCCAAGGCATTCCACATCTCTGATGCAGTCTTCTTCTCAGAAAGGTGAGGGATTATGTGGTCCTTCACTCCATCTAAGATGATCAATATGGCTCTGGAATCTATCTTCTTCCAAGCTACCAACTCTGTCGGATAAGTGGGCCCAACCTTCATGGAGTCAATGTGTTCCTCTGCATCACTGACATCCAGGATCCTTGTGATCCTTTCTTTCCATGTAGGAAAGTTCTTAGCCCCCTGGAGTTTATCCTTGACTCTCAACTGCACGACCATACTGAAGTATACACGTCAAACCCTAGATCTGACCTCTAGGTTTGTGTATTCAATATACCTTCCTCTGATTGATCAACGCTACTGCCAGTCTCTCAAATTTAACTCAATTGAGCTCTAATACCATGTAAATTTTCCTTTAAAATTCAAACTAGGGCTAAACAATATATTTAATTTGTTATTGGAAATCACACATGAATTTCTTTTACTAGTATTGCAACAGAAAGTAAATATTGAGAAACATCCACAACATCACATAAATATACACACTGTATTTTGGGTATGGAAACCCCCAGATAAAACCTAAGATGAAAACTGGTGCAATAGTCAGATATGCAATTTATATCAAGAAGTTATGGAACTATTACAACCAACATATAAATTCACCCAACCTGGCAAAGTGAAACCTCTGCTAAATCACCGAGCAACCCAACGACAAGGTACGACCACACTGCGTAGTTGTACGACACCCGCATCAGCAGTATGACCCAGCTGTACGGAATCCGTACAGTGCTAATGTCAACATTACATAATCCGTACATCAGCTGTACGACTCTGTTGCTGTGTATAGTGCTGCTCCTTTGCGTGATTTGTATGGTCCCTGCTTTGCCTGATACTCCGATGAATCTTTCGGGTGAGTGTCCCTCCGTCTGACTTCTCTTTGTCAGTATGTCTCATGTGTATGTGTCCTCTACACCAAATCTCCTTTTAACTCAATGGCTAAGCGAAAACCCTAACCTTCACTATGGATCAATGGATGTGATCCTTCGTGAGATCAATGGCCAAGATCATATTAGCCATCACTTAAGTTTATTTCACTTTTCACTTTATAAAAGTGATTCCATTAAGTCAAAATCAAATTAGAATTATTAATGTATTTTCCTAAGTCCCAACTTAGGAAAATCACATTAAATACATTTGGCTTCCTGTTTAATGTCTTCCTAGCATGCAAGGACACATGCAATGCTAGAAGACCTTCCTTGTTGCCACTTTTTAACACGATTTGCACTCCTATTGCATTCGTCGAGCTCCACTGTATTTCATAGTTATTCTCTAATGAACAACATGCTTTAAACAAATGATCAAAACTTATTAAATTAAGCCTTAAAATTAAGATTTATTTATTAGTCTTGTTGTATGGAGAGACTATTATTTCCCCATTTTTAGTCCCTGACCTACGTAGAGACTATTGTTTTCACCTTTTTCTATTAATTTCATGCAAATACATTTAATTTTTAGAAATGTGTAAAGTGCAACATTAGTTTTAGTTATTTTTTATATTTATTTTAATTTATGTTAGATTTTTTTTCAAAATCTGATTGATACTATAAATAGAAATAAAACTTAAATAAATTGATAAAAAAATAAAATTCATAAATAAAAACTTCTTTCATTTAGATTTCTATTAATTTCTATAAATATATTAAATTCTAATATTTTTATTCAAAAAATACAACATATGTGTTTAGAAAAGCTTTTTATCATCAATCATTTTAATTATTTTCAAAAACTAAAAACTTTATTTATATATATATTTTCATATTTTACAAGATGAAATCAAAACTTCATATATTTTATTTTTTCTAATTAATCATCTTGAACATTCTTTTCCACAACTACTCATGCTTATTTTTTAAAAATTATTTTAACCAACCTTTTTAAACCGTCATTCAAACTTATATACAATGAAAAAACTCTTCATAATATTTTATCTATTTATCTTTGTTAGTTTCAAACCTATCCACCAATAAATAAATAAAGATATTATTTATCTTTGTTAGTTTCAAACATATCCAACATTAAATAGAAATGATATTATATTTTTCTTTGTGATATATATATATATATATATATATGCATATCCGTTCGAAGATGGAATCAGACCTTTATATACTTGCAATTAAATAAACGTATTATTATATTTTTCTTTAAAAAATATTTTATATATATCCATCTTTCTCCGTTCCAAGATCGAATCAGACCTTCAGAGACTTGACCTTTCCTTTTCTATGTTGTAGTTCACAATTTCAATTGATCAATTTCAACCCGAGTTGACATTAAAACTATGTTAAATGAAATTGAAATGGAAGCATCTTAATCTTAAAAAAAAAGGACGACAAGAGGAATTATTCGCAACGAAAAGCCATGGAATTAAATAAATATGCTTCAAAAACAATAGTTTAGCACGCAAACCCTACGATGCTCCACTCCCGCCGAAGGGCGATGAGGGTTTATTCGATTCCCCTTGAGCATAAGCATAATAGTAATAGTTCCACAAATCTATTCTTTTGCATATTCCTTTTTTATTTCCGGACCTTTAAAATTAAAATTAAAATACAGAGGTATTCATTTCATCTCGACCTATGTCTCTGTGTTGTCTGTGTTGTTATGAGCATCGAACCCTAGGAGCTCCGGGATCAATATTTTCAGATATTGGGCGGACCTCGGAATTAACGATTGGTCTTCTAAATGTTGGAGGCAGCTGGCAAAAGTCCGAGGAAGCTGATGCGATGAAAGATTGCGGGCATTGTCAGTATTTGAACTCCCACCCTGAGGATCGATGATATATCACTGGTAAGCTGTGGAGCTCAACCCTTTTGATGAAAGCTGTATTTTATTTGAATTGGGTGTCGGAGTTTTGAAATGTTCGTTGAATTTTGGAGCGACCCACTTCTCGCAGCACTTTTTCTGTTACGAAATTCTGTGTGAAAAAAAAGTAAAATGTCGAACGAGATACGTTATGGAATTGGGTATGCTCTGGCATCCAAGAAGAAGCATAGTTTTATCCAGCTTTCATTAGTTGAGCTTGCCAGGAAACGGGGTATAGACCTAATTTGTATTGATGACAATAAACCCTTGATAGATCAGGGCCCCTTCGATTGTATTCTGCACAAACTATACGGGGAGGAGTGGAAAAAACAGTTGCAGGAATACACATTAAAACACCCAAATGTTTGCATTATTGATCGGCCAGAGGCCATTGAGAGGCTGCACAATCGAATATCCATGCTGCAAGTGGTGTCCGAATTGAGGGTTATACAGGAGAATGAGACTTTTGGGATACCTAAACAGATTGTTGTGTATAATGCTGAAGCCCTGGCTTGTTCGGAGGTCCCGGTGGATTTGAAATTCCCCGTGATTGCGAAGCCATTGGTTGTTGATGGGAGCATGAAGTCGCACAAGATGTCTTTAGTGTACAATTCCGAGGGGCTACTGAAGCTGAAGCCTCCGCTGGTGCTGCAGGAGTTCGTTAACCATGGCGGGGTGATATTCAAAGTGTATGTTGTGGGGGATTATGTAAAGTGTGTGAAGAGGAAGTCCCTGCCTGATGTGGCTGAGGAGATGCTTGAGACCGCAGAAGGCTCGATGTCGTTCTGCCAGATTTCAAATGTTACCCCAGATCATCAGAATGAGAATTACGATGGGATTATGTATCTGGAGGATGCCGAAATGCCGCCAGCGACCTTTGTTGCTGATATTGCCAAGGGCCTGCGGCATGCTTTGGGGTTGCATTTGTTCAATTTTGATGTTATTAGGGATACCAATGCTGGGAATCATTACCTGGTGATAGATATCAATTACTTTCCTGGCTATGCTAAGATGCCGTCTTACGAGTTGGTGCTGACTGATTTTTTCTGTAAGTTTTTCGATGAGAAGAAGGCATTAGAGGGTGGTGCAGTTGCAGAAGCCAAGTTGGATGAGAAGAATAATGCTACCAGGGAGCTAGATGATGTTCTTGAGCATAGTACTGATGAAGTGGGTTCTGCAGATGGAAAAAAATTGTGCTGTAATTTGTGTGAAAAAATTGAAGACACCAGGAAGCAAGATGGTGTTCTCAAGGGTATTGTTGATCATATTACTGATGAAGTGGGTTCTGTAGAGGGAAAAATTATGTGCTGTAATTTGGACGAGAAGATTGAAGCTTCCAGGGTGCAAGATGGTGTTCTTGAGAATACTGGTACTGATGGAAGAGGTTCCACAGATGGAGAAATTCCATGTTGTAAAGTCTGTGCAAATGAAGTAGTTTTGCTGGAGAACATGGCAACTGGTGTTTCATCAACTTTAGTCGGGGAAGAGGCCTCTTCAGACAGCAAAAATGCTCGTGTCATCTCAAGCATCCCCCAGGATGAGCGATTTCCTCACGATGATTTTGATGGCCTGCGAGGTGGTCAGTGAAGAATGCTTTTCCACACAATAGCTCAAATAGCAGTATTTCTAGAGTCTAATGCCAGCAGGAAAGAAAATGTTCCTTGCAGTGTTCACGACGGTACTCCATCACAGACAGGTAAAAGAGGGAAAACAGAGCTTAGCTTCTAGTATTTTGTATTGCTTGCTCTGTCTGTTTTCTCTGATCTTTGATGCCAAGCAAGTTTAATGTGATAACTAAATGTTGCTGGCGGTATAACTGGAGATCTGCTGTCTCTTTGGTTTCAGTAGCACAGAAGCTATTTGAGAAATGGTTATTATTTGTTTGATAGCTTCTAGAACATTTTTCTGCTTCCAATTCCCCAATGTGGAAAGTACAAGGATCTCTACATTCTTAAACTGTACTTGCCTTGTATTTGATGATGTAAGATTGTGTGACATTCAATCAAAGGATGAAAAGACTTTGATCATTGAAACTGGATGAGTGACTGGTGTTAAATTCTTTTTCATTGTTTTCAATGACATTATTCATCTCCATACAAGGGTCACTCCTTGCAACAAAATTATGCAGTTCTCTCAACATTCTAATACAGGGTTCGTTTATGGAGTGCGTGCGGCTTTTGAATTGGTGAATTGGTTGAAATTTACATGGCACTTATCAGAACTGGAATGAAATTTTTTCAACATCCCTGTTCCTGAATCATATCATGGGACTTTTGCGAGTCTAAAATAAAGAATCTTGCATTCATAGTAATTGCAACTATTTTTTTCTTTTCCTTTTTTAACCTTGATGATGTTATTCATACCATGTTGCAACAGCTTCCTTTGCCATGCTAATATTAAACCTCTTTTTTATGGTTAAATTTATATTTGTAGTGGTATCAGTCTAATGCATGCCCTCCAAACGTTTCTTTTTTCTTTATCTTTTTTATATATTTTAATTTTTTAGTGAGAGAAAGAGCCTGTCCCAAGTATTATTACAAGCCTGCCCAACCTGGAACCGTTGTGTTATGTATCATTCATTCATCTGCAAACTATGTCATATGGTTCGGGTTCCAAATTGAATTCGACAACCTTGAAATTCGGTTTGAATTCAATTTTTTTTATGAGATTCGAAATGAGGTTTGCCTTTAAGTTTGCCCATATACATATTTATAAAATTTTAAAATATTTATAAAATATTGTTTAAAATAAAATGCCACATATTTTATTTTTAAATATAATTATATAAGACATTTTAATTTGGAATATGCTCTCATCTTTTACTTTTGACTCTTAATCATGGGACAAGGACAATCTTTCACCCATTCGAAAGATCTTACTCCTAAAGAGTTTAGGAGATGTGGTATGGTTCCCGATTCTCCACAAAAACGAATGCTTAAGCGTTGAGTTTAGGAGATGTGGTATCCTGCGGCTGAAACATAGCTGCCTTTTGGAGCTGAACCAGAAATGAATATCCCACGGCTGAAGCATAGCCGTCTTTATGGGAGCTGAACCAAAAACAAATATCCCGCTGTTGAAGCATAGCCGCCTTTAAGGAGCTGAACCTAAAAAGAAACTTCAACGGAATAAGAGTAAGGGAAAGCAGTGGAAGGGACCGACTCAACTCGGGAGGATGAGGGATTTTTAAGTATGCAGAACCTCATTGAACAACAATTTTTTTTTTGAATTCGCCGAATTTTGAATTTGAAGGATAAAAAACGGCAGACCCTGTTACATAGTCTGGAAAGTCTGCAAATTCTCGTGTGGACTTATTCAGATACGGACTATGCAATTTGAAATGGTTTTCATTGCATACTACTGAAGGTTATGGTGTAGTATAGATTTAGCCTGGTATTTACATGTCTCTGTCATTATTGAAGGTCCTTTTGGTTTGGCCCTGCTTTAGATTTATGCCCACTCTTGGCCCTTCTTGTTATTGCTTAGAGAGGGGATTGTGGCATTCTCATTTGTGGTAGCTTTTTATTTGGAACTGTTTAATTTATTCTGTTTTTTAATTTGTATGTCAGAAGTTCTCCGATCCTTCACACATGGTTTAAGACATTTTGTCTTCCACAAGGAATCACGAAGATAACTTAGAAGCCTCGAGGACTTGTTCATTGTCCATAGCCATCCAACTCTATTGTTCATTTACTTTGACATGACGTGGTCTTGATTGGAGACTTGTGCAATTTGTAATGCCTTGACATAAAGCCATCATATCCTATTGTCTAAATCCTTTGATTTGAGATTGTCTAGAACAGGGGCTTACACAATTTATAATGCCTTAGATAAGCCTTGAGGAATTTCCCTATGCAATTCTATCCTTCACTTCCATTGATATGACATGGTTGTGAATGGGGATGTATGCAAGTTGCGAATCTTGTGATGCCTTGTAATCAAAATGAGTGCCATTCATGTATGTCATATCATGTCATCTTGGTTCCTTTCTGAAATTTGATTTGAATTATATATAGATCCAAATGGTTCCAGATATTGTTATACAAGATATTTCAAGGAGTATTTCAGAATTTGCATTTGTTATTTTCTGCTATCTTCTATACATGTACCTTGTTATCAGCTTCAGAATATTGCAGGTACAGATTTGAACTTAGCAGTGTGATATGGGTAGATGCACACCCAGGGACTTCTGCTACTCCAAAACGGGGGAATCTATGTATACCTAGGGTTGTGAATCTTGTGATTGTTTAAAACTGTGATGTCCATGTTGTAGTACATTGAAATTCAGAAATTATGATGGGACGTCCTTGTGGATGACTGAGTGGTGAGATGTGGCTTGCCATATTGTAAGTTACAGGTGATGTCTTTGTATGGTACAGATGGCCATAACCTTGTAAAAGAACTAAAGTACAAAATTAAGGAAAAAGGAAAACACCTTCGCAAACACTAAAACTTCTGCCAAGCAAAACAAATGAAAAAAAGGCACTCTTCCTCCGTTTTTCACCTTGCTAACAAACAAAACAGATATTTACTTAGGCAAAGATAGATTTCATTTATTGCAGTTTGGGTGCTATGCTTTCAACTGTGCAAATCCTATCTTTGCACGTGGGCAGCCTCTTTTAGCTTGAAAGAGCTGTTTCAACTTTCAACCTTGAGCTGCTATAAATTCTTATTATCTTGGGCACATGATTTTTCTGTGGGAAACAAAGTTAAACCTATATGAGCTGAATTTATTTGGTCACATATATTTGTGGGTGGGTGGTTGCGGTGCTTGTGATTCTTATGTAAATCATTGTGTTAAAAGGTGTTTGTTCATATGTGATTTATTGTGTTAAAAGGTGTTTGTTCATCCTTGTTGACCATTCCCTTGAGTAACTTTGTAAGTTTGAATCCTTATCCTTTGGGCATGTACAAAAAACAGGTACACGGAGGAACAAAAAAACGTGTAAGCGAAATTATTATTATTTTCCCAAGGAAAATCTCATAGGCAAACACAAGGGATGATTCCCCACATTCATTGACGACATCCCTGTTAAACTTGTTGATGTAGACTACTGCACCTAACCTAGAGGTATTCAAATTGGGCACTTGTTGGCATGGAACTAGTGAAATGCCGAGCAACATTGGTGACAACTGGTTGAGCTATCCCCTTGGGCTCTTTATATATTTATATATGCATGTATGCATGTGCTATTTATGTAGATAACCTGTACCCTTAATTAGTGTTCTCCAGTATCATCAAATCTACACATCCGTTGAATCGAAGTTACAAATATCATGTCGACAAATATTTCGTCGAGGGTCCAAAAACAACGTATTGTATCTATCGGAGAAAATGTCAGTAAACATCGACAACATATTAACGAACTTACGGTCATGGGGGTCGTACTGGACTCTGGCGTTGTCTAGAAGACCCTGGAAATTGATGTCATCTAGAAGAAGAATGTAGAGGTAGACCCTGATCAAGTCCTCTGCCATTGCTAATGCTACCACTGGGTCTATCTCCCTCTGACTGTGAAACTAGTGGCTCTGGTGGTGGTACACTCCAAACTTTCATCCTCCTCTACCTCCTCGTCTTGTGTATCATCCTTTAACCAATCAGGGTTTGCCTTTATAACAGGTTCGTCAGACTCCACCCTCCACGTTGTAGTGTTGTCAATCCCATCCTCCATAATAGGTTCGTCAGACTCCACCCTCCACATTGTAGTGTTGTCAATCCCATCCATGTCAGTTTTTTTTTCTGAATCCACTTCATCCATAGCCTGAGATTGTAGTAGGTGTAGTCTAGATCACTTAGGTGTTGGGTATCCAACCTGTATGAGAATCATAAATTATAATACATAAATTAGAAGGTAAAGGGACATAAATTACAATTTATAATGAATTTAAAATTAATTTGAAATTCTCTAACCTGTTGCGCTTCTTGGTGTGTATATTTTGAACTTCAGTTACTAGGAAACTTGGGTTCGGGGACAAGGATGCCACTTTTTGAAGCATAGGACTTGGGGATGTCGGGAGTAATATATATATATATATATATAATTTTTATAAATATAAATTATATTACATATGAAATTCAAATCATTTCATTTTTCAACAAGTAACACTGTAAAGTCTAACATTCGAAGTTAAAGTTACTAACTAAAATTAAAACATGTACATTGCATTAAAATTCATTGATATAAATTCAAAATTACATATGAATCATAAGTTTAAATATGATAAACCAAGTGGGATTTTTATATTATTTTTTGTTTTCGGTACCCATAAGTCTAGGGAGCAGTCTTAGGGCGTCCCCAACAATGTTATCGGAACAAGATCAATTAAGCCCAAAAATCCAAATTGGATCGGAACAAAAAAAAATTGGACCAAAATATCGGTCAACCAAACAATAAATAAAATTTTCAAATTTTGAAAAAAAATCTATTCATGTGCATCCATATGATCCAAACTGCACAAATATGCAAAGTTTCTCGTCTATATAGAAAGGGTGCATATAACTAAAATAACATCAAGTGTAGTCCATATCTGACCCAAAATACATAAACAAAAGAGGATCTAAATGGTCTCTAGAGTCCAAAAAACTTCATGCCACAACAAATAACTACATGTTGTCAAAATCATTGCCTAATTGGGATCCTAGTCATCAATAACACCCTGTGCCCAGCTCCTCTAGGCCCTAGCCTTTGTCTCTACCTTGAATCTCGAAGTTGATTTTTTAAGGACATTAGTCAACAACACTCTACAATTTTGATGAAACTTCCTAATCCAAGCGTTAAAATAAGGTAGAAAGAGCTTCCCATGCTTAGTAAGTGATTTTGCTTGTGTGAAGGGTGCATATTTAGGTCATGATAAAGGAGTTCAACAATCAACACCACCAACATCAAGGTACATAGAGAGGTTGATGTGATTGGTTAGATGTCAATCCCATACCCTTAGACATGATAGAATCTGGTGGAAATGTTGCAATCCTAAAATCGTGAAAACTATTAAGTCTGTTGAATTTTGAATGGGTTCTAAAATTCTACTTTTTGCATATGAAGTCTGATGAGGTTGGAACCACTCTCAAACATCCTGAATTAGTTAATGGTGATGTTAAAATTTTACGTAAAAGTATAGAAAATGAAAGATAAGGAGAATGATTCTTTTACTTCAAGAACTCAATATCACCAAATAACACTTGTCCTCAAGTGTCCCTAAAATTAGGGTACCTAGTTTCCTCTTCAATCAACGTCCCCCAATCTCATGACAGATATCTTGGGTTCGCAAGGGGATACCCGGTTCGGTAGGGTACGTCTCGGGATGTGGGGACGCAAACCTAGTACGGGGGCATGAACCCTAACCCCAAGTTTGGGTACCCATGCTACCTAGATCTTTTCAACTACACTCTAGTTGCACTCACAACCAAAAGAGTTACATGTAGATGAGGTACTCTTGAGCCATAACTTTCTCGCCAAGTATCTACAATGAATCAGAGAAATATAAGTGAAGACATTGGAATTTAAAACAAAGAAAAAAGATAAATTGAAATTTGAAACAAGGTGGAGCTTACTTGGCATTATGTTCTTCTTGTCACTAATAGCCATCTCAAACCCAAATGTTCCCATGACCCTCCTATAAACTTCTAGCTCTTTGAAATCTTTGAACAATTAGCTACACTTGGCACCATCCTCTAGAAACACTTCAAGAATCCATCCTTAACCTTTGCATCAAACCTAAATCCATAGGAGTAAGAGAACGTAGGGTTGAGGTATAGGCTTGCAGCATGAATGGGGCTATGGAGTGTATAGTTCTGTCGCTCATCAATCACCCTCCATATCAATTGTTGTCTCTCATGCCCCTCATATCTCTTGTCCTCATAATAGGCACGAATGGCCGCTTTGGCCCTATTCATGGCCTCATTTAGGTAGCCCATTGTGGGCTTGTCTCCATCAACCAAGCAAAAAACCTTTACCAAAGGTTTGCGGATGGTACACATGTCCTTCACCCCATCCCAAAAACTCTTTTGGTACGATACTAGACTGAATATGGCCTTCGATTTCCAAGTCAGGCTCTCTAAGATTGTTACTACCTCTCTAGTTTAGTGCTAATTGATAAAGCACGTCACTTAGCTGAAATGAACATAGTTTACAAGTCCCACATAGAAGTCAAGAGAAATTGAGAGAAATGAAACTAGTGGCAAAGCGTGTGATGACAAGATGCACCCGCTCCTTGTCACCTGTAAACTGTCTCATTAGGCTAAGCACATATGCATGATTGTATATAAATTTTGTGATGCTCCTTGTTGAATCAATGGTATCCTTGATAAAATCAAAATTTCTCATATCCTCTAAAATCAAATCAATACGATGAGCAGCACAAGGAGTCCAAAGCAATGTAGGATATTTGGCCATAAAAACTTGCCAGCAACCACATAATTTGTAGCATTGTCCGTTGTGACTTGGACAACATGCTGCAGACCTGTCTCTTAGATGAAACCATCCAACAATTCACATAGTAATGCCGCATCTTTGACATGTGCGGATGCATCCATGGATTTTATAAACACTGTCCTAGGGGGACAATGAACCAAGAAATTGAGAAGTGTCTCGCCCTTCCCATCAGTCTAACTGCCTGACATGACAATGCATCTTGTGGCCTTCCACGAATCTCGAAGTTCCTGCAATTTGCGAGTGCAATTGGCCTTTTCATTATCAAAGATGCGTCCTCTCAAATCCTCATAAGTAGAGGGCTTACACCTTGGGCCAACAATAGCAACAACCTCAAACATAGGCACATATAATGGGTTCCTGCCACCTGACAAATTTGAAAGGAATATCATTCCATAGAAGACATCGATCCACAAGTTTGTTTGCTTCTTGTTTCTCCTTTTTTTCTTTTTTTTCAATGTGGTTCACCTACCCCCAGCAGGGCTTGTTATGTCCACGAGAGCAACTCATAGGGGGCCCACCCAAAGGGGCCTCGCCCATTCGCTCTGATTATAGAGCTAAGCCGATGGGGACATCAAGTGAGGCCCTTATGATGTATAGCCTCCCGAGGATTTGACCTCGAGACCTTTTGCTCACAACTTACAACACTCGACCACTTGAGCTAGCCCACCGAGCTTTCTTGTTTCTCCTTTATCTTGACCATTGATATTATAAAAGGTCGTCCACTAGGTGTGGGTCTTGGAAAAAAAGAGGTGATGCAGGTGAAGGCACTGTGGCAAGTGAGGAGAAGGTTTCACTTACCCCCCCCCGCTATTCTATGTGTGGAGGTCCTAGATGCTAAAGCCCCTCTTGATCCCACCGAGCTTTCTTGTTTCTCCTTTATCTCGACCATTGACATAATAAAAGGTCGTCCACTAGGTGTGGATCTTGGAAAAAAAGGTGATGCAGGTGAAGGCACTGTGGCATGTGGGGAGAAGGTTTCACTTAGCCCCCCCCACTATTCTGTGTGTGGAGGTCCTAGATGCTAAAGCCCCTCTCGATCCAAGTTCTTGTCTCAAAGCTTATGAATGATTTCTGGAGTTGAGTTCTTACAAATATCCATCTCATGCCCTTTAATTATGCAAGGTGGTATTTGAGCCTACTTATTCTCCTCGTCATTTCCTTTCCACACAAATTGCAACTAAGCGTATGCAGGTTATGAGGCTCAACATGCTCACCACACTCCCATAATGGATCCAAAGCCCGTTGCATTTTTGTATTGAAACTTGGAAAGAAATAGAACCTATAACAAGTAATAAACGTTTTTTAGCATACATGATTACTGCAAATTAAAATAATAGCAGCAAATCAATGAGAAATCTTCCATTAAAACTTGGTTTCGAAGAGGGAAAACTAATGGGCATTTTTGAATGGAATGGAATAGACCTAGGGCAAGAAAAAACGTTTTTGAGCATACATGACTGCTGCAATTAAAAAAACAGCAGAAAATCCATGATAAATGTTTCATTAGAATTTGGTATGAAGAGGGAATACTTATTGACATTTCAAAACTACCAAAGTTTGTCTTAGAAGAGTTGGAAATGATAGTGTAACGTCCTCGACCCTCCGACTGGCGAAGAGGACGCTACCATGGCGTTAACCGTCCAGGCTACCAGCCCCATGAACACGTGAATTCATAAAAATGCTGAAAACAAAATGCATTGAAGTAGAACATACATAGATGCAATTGTTTATCATACACAGATGCAATTATTTATCATACACAGCGGAAGCAACACACATTCATACAAGCATTCATTCAACATGTTCATCACATTCATTAACAGAAAATGTGGTTGCAGAAGTAAAATAGGCAAGATTACTTATCTTATGAAGAACTCATTCCGCAACCAGCTACGTCGCTGCAACGTTCCACCCAACCATAGGCCAGCGTGCTCCTTAATCTCTCAGCAGCGCTGCCACCCCCGAGTTGGGCATGATTCTCCAAGGAATAAGGGAACAAGCAGGCTTACACATAGCCAAGGATACGCAAAACATAGCCAAGCCAACACAGTTGGGTTTATCAGGCCATCCACAAGACAGCCAAGCCAACATGGTCAGGTTTATCAGGCCATCCAAGAGTTGGGAAAGGCTAAATGCTAAGCTGGTGAGCCCATTACAGAGCTAGGAACACCTACACCAGAACTAGCTTGACTTCTAAGACACCCACACACACCCAACACAAGGAATCAATCCCTTCTCTGCTACACAGTCCCTCAGGCCCTGCATTCCCTTCCAGTGCTATTTAGGGGTTGTGGAGAAGAAAGCCAGCCCTCTAGCTCTGTCTGTGTGGTTTCCAAACACACTAGGTTTATCAAGCAAACCAAGCCCCCATCCCTGCTCCCAACACAGTCCGAAGACCAACCATTGCACGTAGGCAATTAATCAGCAATTACAGCTTAACAGGGAAAAATGACTCCAAACAGTCTGCGGTAGCCCCAACGCGTAACAACATACACAACCAACAAACGTGGGGAATAACAGCCCGTCCTGGACAATGAAATCACCGGGGAAACGTACCCAGACTGCACTGGGGAAGAAATACAGTCTCCCAGCCTGCGCATGAGAGAAACTTGCACCAGGCCCCAAAACACAGAGGAAAAACATATGCACGGCCACAAATCAATAAGGGAGACCCCAGTAACACAACAAGTCTTGAGGGGAACTGTGGCAACCACAACTCACGGGAAGAGCAATGGTCCAAATCTCAACATTGAAATGACGGGAAAATTACACGACCATACCAGTCTGTGAGGAGGTCACACAGCCGAAAACGTGAATGGCCCTTCACAGCAATTCGTGGATGAAAGAGCACGGCTCCCAGCTCGTTGTGTGAGCCCAAAACCAGGAAAAATCATGTGTGTGAGAATAATGAACAGACAATGGTTCTTGCGTGAGGAGGAACAGCTCTGCCTATGCGCGTGGATGAGCAGACAATCGTGAGGAATGACAGACCGTGGAGATAACGCGTAGTGGAGAGAATGAATGAAGGGCGTAGTCATTCTTCTGCCCATCGTGAGGTTCAATCCGCTGGTGGAGTGTGCGTGTGGACAAGGACTGACAGTCCTGTCACACTCCACTCCCAGCCATGACTTCCCCAACTACCAGCATCAATTCTTAATGGTGGTGGTTGGATAAACAAGGAAAGATGACACATGGCTTTTTCCCTCATTGGCCAAGGTTTGACAATTTCCCCACCCTTAGCCTTGTAAAAATCATGCCCCTTCTCAATTTAGTTGCCGCGAACGTAGCTGGTCGGGTTCATTTAATTAAATATGCATATTTACATGATAACAAAACTTAATATGTATGCCGCATGTCCCGATATACCATCGGTGACAAGTTCAACCCGAAACATAGCATAACCAATCGATGGTGGGGCCTTGGCCTTTAGCTCCACACCATGATCATTTACATATATACATCATGTACATTTAATGCAATGGGGTCAAAACTGGGGTGTTATAGATAGCTAGAGTCATTGACATACATTGAAATGTGGTTGACCGTTGTTGATTGGATTCCAAATTTCAATCTTCACTCCACAAAATCAATCATTGATGGCAAATGAAATTAGATGCTTTCCTCTCTTTGGCCCAATGCAAAATGATGGTCTCGTTGATGGCAAATGAAATTAGATGCTTTCCTTTCCTTGGGCCAATGCAAAATGATGGTCTCCTCTTTGGCTCTCCTTTACAATTTAACTTGCAAATGACCAAAAAAAGGGCAAAAATCGCTATTATCCATGGGCAGGCGATGTTTCCTCGTCAACTCCCGATATATTCTAAAAATTGGTGACTATATCGCGATAATATCAGCAGATATCACCCTAAAGAATTGGCCTGATTTTTTGGAAAAAATGGGCATCGTTTCGTTTCTGAGAAGACATTGCGATATATCGCAATGTTGTCGATATATCCACGATATTTGTAACACTGCTTTGAACAGACTTTTCTTTCAGTGGAGTAAACATACATCCTCTTTGAATGGTTGGAGTTTTGTATAATGCTTCTGTCAATACATATTATGAGAAATATTACTGATCATTGTTAGTGATTTAGTTGTTCTGCTAAGTTTTCTGTGTATTGAGAGTGCAATAGATTAATCAGTGATGTGTAGTGTGTTTGTATTTCAAGTTGTCAAATGAATTTCATATTTTCGAATTTCCTCTTACATTTCACTTATCCTGAATGGCCAAGTCGTAAATTCTGTATTTGCGAGGAGCAATGAATAGTTTGCTATGGGATGACAAGTTGCAGTTTATTGCTAGATGATGTGTATATTTGGTTCTGAAATGGAATATTTGGGATTATTCACAAAATGTTGAGGATCATATTTTGATAAAATGTTGCTGTCCAAATTCCCAAAACTACATCCATAACTTGAGCTCTTTATTTTATGGTCCTGTGAAAGACAGGAGGTTGTTTTGTTTCCCTGATGGAAGTGTAGTTCTCAAGGTTACTCCACCTTAACCTCACAATATTTAGTTTGAACATGAACTTAGGAGTTTTAGTAGGGCAGTTATAAATGGTTTGCTTTGATACCTAAGCTGTTTGGTGATTTCTTAGGTTGGAGTTATGTGAAACATCCGTCAACTTTTTCTTAGACAGTCACTGCAAGTGGTCCATGCATATAGATGTAAGAAAAAGTGGTAAATTTAAATGGAAATAAGGATATCTTCAATTTATAGTTGGAGAGAGAAAGTAGCAACTCTAAACGAAAATAGGATATCTTGGAATAGGAAGTGCTATATCCAATGAAAACAACATATACTGGCATTAAGAGCACACTAGCGACTATCTTATGTAGACATTTACTTTTGGAAATTGTTTATGGTACTTTAAAGCTGTCAATGTAATAATCCTTACCTGATTGTTTCTTTTCTTGGTGGAAATGTGTTGGTTTTTATCCTTTTATGTTGTCACTTCTTATTGACTAAAGAGAATGCTTATTTTAGAAAAACAGAGGGTGACGTCTGGTTTGGGTTGTATAGCATTGGTTTCTGTTAACTTTTAGACATTCTTAAGGTCATCAAGCTGTTTTCTTTGCTTGAAATTTCTAATTAATAATGCAGCAATAATAGGTTGGTTCGCTTTATTTCAAATAAGTAGTGGTCTTGAGTGTCTAAAGTGTTGGATGTTTTGTTTGGTTGAACATGTTTTGCTACAGCTGGTCTTCAGGAGGCATATTAGAGATAATATTTTTTATCATTTGATGTTTTCCTAGGTGTGATTTAACTGTTGTCTTAAGGCACCTCTGTTTCAACAGATTTCAGCAGGAAGGCGACCTGTCTATGGACATGCCTCACAGTTTAAGAGGTGAGATATGATAGGTCTGGTTGGGCCTGTGTTTCTCTCTCCATCTATACTGTGCAGAGTTTGTAACAGTATGGTCGAGTAATAAAGGGTTTATTAATTGCATGTACAATGTTTCAGGGTTTTTTGTTCCAGGGACCACAATTCAGGTCTATCTGGCATTGTAAGTGGTTATCTTCTCATTTTGTTAATTTTGAAACAAAGCTTGGATTCTCTTACTCTATATTTCTGAGCTTGCTCATATATTATAGGATATGATGTGAATTTTATTTTCTGAGTTTTTGATAACAGAGCTCCAAGAAGCTTCTGGCAGGGGTGTAATTGCGCTAGCAAATCTTAGTTTGGAATATGATTGTGATTTGTCCCAGCATTGGTTAGGGAAAATAAGAGTTGTGTAGCTATTTTTCATACAATTTGAAGTTTCATTTCTTGAATTTTTATGGAAGTTTATGGTTGGGAGCAAATGAGGTATTGACATTGTTTGAGCTGTACTTTAATATATTTGCAAATGTGCTGTTGCCGTTGTAGCATATAAATTATTCTTAGAAAATTGATATGGAGTAGGATTAGCATTACCTGCAAAGTCATTCTGAGCCATTTGAAGTCCATCATTTAGTAACACCATCAAAGCTGCTTGACCTTATTTTCCTGCATATAGTAAAATAATAAAATATGCAGAGTAAAAGTATGCTTGGGATAATGTGTGGTATATTCTACCTGCACAGAGGTAAGCAACTGTTGGCTGCATGTATAGGCATTGGAACTTGCTGTGGATTTGTATTTTTATGAAATCGTGCTCCAGGTTTCTATTGTCTTTGCAGCATTTTGAGACAGGCAGGTAAGACTGGTCCTGACTCCTAATATGGTAGATGACCTGAAATTTGATTCCATAGGATACGAGGAATGTTTCCCATTTTATTGTTTATTTATTTTTCTACGCAGGAAGACAAGTACATGGGCAGCATCCCCTGGACAAACAAGAGTACCTGCTTGCCACAATCATCTGCATGTATCAGAGGATAAGTTGCCGGCAAGTTGGTTTGATTTGCTTTCAGTCAAAAGGATGCAGACCGTGTAATGTCAATTGTGGATTTAATCATCTCCATTTATTTGATAAAAAGTTAGTGTTTTAAAAGATTGATTAATTTTTGGAAACAAAATTTTAATGGAGATAATTTAAATTTTACAGTGAAATGTTGAAAAGCTAAATACTGCTATTATTGATGTGACTTCATGCTATTTGCGATTATTATTTAGTATAGGGGCTCCAACATTTCATACTGGTTGACACATCAAATAGGTTTTTGTTTTGGGAGATTGCCAACTGAATATATATATTTTTTGGTTTGTTTTAAAAGTTGGCAAATTTCAGGGCCCCGAAGCATAAGCTTATTAAGTACCCATGTACTCACTCTGGCTCCGGGGCCACACTGGCTGCTTTTGCATCTACATTGCCATTGTGGCATGGGAGCTCTGCACTGTCTGCTTACTCTTTTAGGGCAATGCCAGATGCAGGGTTTAAAACTTTGAATTCAGGAGCCATCACATTCCTTCTGCATTATGCATAATTCGAGATACAGTTTATCATAGATCGGTTGTCATTGGCTGTATAAATTATTTTATGACAGATGAGTTGATTCATTGTATAATTTAGCGTTTTATGCTTTTGTCATTTACTGTTATAGTATAATTGAGCGTTTTATGCTTTTGTCATTTACTGTTATAGTATAATTTAGCTTTTTATGCATGCCATTTAATTTTTGTGTCCTCGGAATTCGATTGTTATTTATAAATTGGAGGCACATAATTATTTATCAATTGGAGGCCTGTACGTGGTATGTACTTACTTATTTTGGGAGTCACCTATTGGTTACTTACATTGCTTGCACGGTACAATACATAATAAGATAATATATGTATGTATATCTTAAAAACAATTCTAGGAAAAAAATCTTGATATTCCATATTTCAAATTTGAAATCAGAATACATGTTTGATTGCCTTGAAAGACTCGAAAAGCAAAAATAAATCTCTGCACTGTCATAAAACAGTCTTTGTGCTACACCTACATATTGCAGTCTTACTTGGGCATCTCCAGGGAATCCTCAACAAAAATTCTTGTCAGCCCTAAAGGGTCAATCAGTAAACAAGACAATCTCGAACAGTACAAATTTAAGACCCCTTTCAGGTCCAGTATTAGTGAAGTGATCTTTCAGGTGTTTCCCTCTAAACTCTTGCTCAAATAGGAACTCAACCAGCAATAATATAGCTACTTTTGAAAGGTGATCTACCTTTGTGTTGAACACTATAAATACGAATAACTGAAATCATCTAATATGTATTTACCACTAGATTTTGAATAATTGTTAGGGCTAACATCACATTTTCAATTCTGCGTTTAGTAGTTGTCCAATTCATCAGCATCTTGGAATCTCCAAATACCAGCATTAGTTTTAGACCTTTGTCCACTGCTGTTTTCAGAATAATTAATTTTTCATAAAACCTATCACGGTTATTTGCTCTTTACCCAACATCATATTTCAATAAAATATAATTGTGTATATTCAAGGAAAAGAAGCCCCCCTGCCTCACACCTAACTGGGATTCTTTGATAAGCCCCATTGAAGAAGCCCCAGGCCTTTTCATAATTAATTTTCAATGCTTTCAAAGTTCTTTGAGTTTTTCTTTTGGTGGTTTCCATCTCCCCTCAAAAGATTGTCTAATTTTGTGAGCTGCTTGTGTAGGTATCATATCCATAACTTGAAAAATCTTGCAATTCCTAAAGTCCATATATCCCACAATACAAAGCATGACAAGCCGTGAAGGCTTTTTTAGATTTATTCGTTTTCCAAAAGAAAAAGGTATTCTTTTTTGTTTCCCAAGTAAAAAAAATCTTATATCCAATATTTCTGAAGTGAAATCATAATAAACATTTTTGTCTAGTCATAAAGGCTTAAAAATAGGGAATAGCAGAACTAGCCATTCTCCATTACAGTGATTTTAGATCTTAATTATAGTTCTTCAAACATAATAAATTCCAAGGGTTACAAATACCCTTTTCAAACCAGCCTCATAATACTTTCAGGAGACCTAAAAGAAGTCTTGATTCAATAGGAAAGACTCACACATCCAAGGCTAATAACAACACAGCTATCCAACAGAGATTAAAAGAGAGACTTCAAAGTCTCTAAGACTAGCAAACTGTCCTTGATCTCCTGTTTCTTGCCAACGTGCTCTCTTGCAAAGATGAGGCTTCCTTTGACAGTGTGTCTACGTGGATGCTGATTCTGTGTAACTATGTGTGAAATAAATAAATCCTAACAAACATCTTACCTCCAAGGCTTTATTCATTATAGTATTATCATAATATTTACAGGAAAATTTTCAAGCAAAGACGAGGCTTCCTTTGACAGTGTGTCTACTTGGATGCTGATTCTGTGTAACTATGTGTGAAATAAATAAATCCTAACAAACATCTTACCTCCAAGGCTCTATTCATTATAGTATTATCATAATAGTTACAGGAAAATTTTCAATTCTGCATCTTCCAATTGCCCAATCCATAAGTGGCTTTGAATTCCCCATAACTTGGAGCTTAACTATTCCTTTTATGTGCAATTGTGTTTAATAGAATTCAGAGCAAAGAACTCAGCTCCGTTATTGGACCCATAACCAGCCCCATATTTGAAAGTGAAAAGATGGGATGGATTTAAATAAAGGAGAGTTCCAACACCACATTACCACATTTACTTGGGGATCCTTGTCTTGCTCCATTAAAGAATCCCCAAGCTATATCATGATTAATTGCAATCTCTTTTGGAATCCTAACAACATTTGCAAAATGAGGCTTGCAGCTTCCCTCAAATGAGATGCTGATCATATGAGCCACCTGACCAATTCAAAACACTTTTCCTTTGAAGAGCATTTTGTTCCTTGAAATCCATAAGCTCCAAAGCACAAAGCATAGCAATGCTCTATAATAGAACAAAGACTTGTCATGATACAAGTTCTGAAAATAGTCCATGAAAGAAGTTTTGTCCCACTTATTCATACCGTTTAAACCTTTAACAGCTTGTATGACTTCCTCCTACACTATTGTTGAACAAGAACAAAGATATCAAATTGTTTCATTTTATGGCTTGCAAATTACACACCAACTAGGTCTTTGCCAACCTCGTTGTTTATGATCCCATGTCAAGATTTTATTTGATGAAACCATCCGAAGGAATATTATTGACTGTATAGGATTGTCTAGTTTCCAAAGAGTTTCCCACCACAACAACTTTTTCCCTCTCACTTCTTCCATGCTTTCTTTGTAATTTGTGTTTGTAGTGAAGATCCTTGTTGCTTTTGTTTATCTTCTTGATTTGAGAGCCTAATGGCAATGTCTTTTAGTAGAACAACAGAATGATCCCATTCATTTAACATAACCCCTTCTAGTGTTAAAAAACCAGTTATTTTTCTATTCCTAAATTATATATTTTGATGTGTAAAAGAACACAAGGTCTGAAGTTGCTATGACATCCAATCAAAGGATCTTCACCTACCCTATCTTTGCTACTTTCCCAACAACCCATGCAGTCCATATCCCTACTAAAGGAGTAGCTTTGAGCATTGCTTTTCAAACATTTGATGGACCTTTTTTCTTTTCTTTTTTCTTTCCAACATTAGCCAATCTTCCATTGCTTTGGTCTAAAATTTTATGACAAGGGAAAAACATTCTACAAGAAAGATTTGTTCCCATTTGTCTTTCCCTTTTGAGATTTGTAACACTTCATTCCAAACAAATCTAGAAAAAAGAGCATGTGACAAAGAGACGATCCATAGTTTTCTCGTTGCATTTGCACAATATACAACACCTTCACTTATGTCAACTTTTCTTTTGGCTAATGTCCCATTTTACGCTTAGGCAAAAACAACTAGAGGAAGATTTTAGTTTTTAAAGGGTTCTTCGGTTTGTAGATTACCCTCCACCACCATACTCTTTCCCCTATCTGAGATTTTTTCATTTTAGTTGAGTAACCAATTTAGTTGCATAATTTATCCAAGACTTTATATTTTGACCATTTGATTATGTCTTCATGCTTTAATAGTTTTATAGCATCCTAATTTAATACATCCACATATTGAAACAAATCATATGCCTTTTCACCTTGGAACTTCAAGACTTTTCTTGCTTTCCAACCTTGAGACCAACCATTTCTTCCCATAGAACTAGGTACATCCTCCAAAGAGAAACACTATGTTATAATGCAAGTCATTGAAAAGGTGTTTTGACAACCCAAAGTTTCATTTACATCCTATCCAATGATTTCCCCCATTTCTCACATCATTTCCCCATCTTACTTTTTAAGTTGATTCTAATAATAGGGAGGGCCCTAACTAGGGATTTCTAGATACCACTTTTCTTTCCCATTTAAAACCATTATGTTATAACTCCAGGAAACTCCTCTAGGTTGTATCTCAAGGATGCCTGGTAACTTAAAATGTTTTTAAGGTTTTCTGATATGGATCAAGTCAGTTGACCTATATAACCTTTCTACTCTCAAGACATGCATAAAACTCACTCGTGTACAAGGCTTTTAGTTGCAATTGCTCAGAAATTCGACAATAAGGTGCAGGGATGGAGAACTCACCAGGATGGCAGACTTACATACAAAACACATGCATATAAATGGCTAAATCCTGACGAGGATGGTATTTATAAATTGAATAGCATTAATAAACCAATATGATGACAACTATCAGCTTTTTAATCAATTTGAAAATGACCTAAATACACATTCAGGCATAAATACAGTAAAGAAAGAGATGATGGCTGAACAAATCACAACAAAAGAGCTTATATCACGAATAAGTAAAATGAGAAGCTTGAAAGCGTTATTGGCTCATAAATCTCTGAAGTCAAACCATTATTATAAAATCAATCATGGGCTTTATAGCCTTTTACAGAAAAATGACAGATCTTGAAACTTCGATCTGCTTTCACAAAAATACTCAAAAGTGATAGTTTTTTAAATTAGGGTTTAAAACCCTAGTTAACTATTTGTCTATCTATTATGAAGATCTAGTTCACTGAGCGAATACTAAATAACTGCAGTAGTCGTTGATAATCACCACTGCTGGTTCAGTGTGAAATTGCCGCCAACAGCTAGTGTCTTGGTGGTTAACTGAAGTGACCTTTCTTGTTTAATCCGCCAGAATTTTCTACCTTGTCGTCGTGGTCGTCGATTGGAAGCTCTGACCTCTAATCGTCGGCACCCTAAGCCTCAATGCTGCCGCAGTGTTGGTGCCTCAACTGACTAATCATCTCAGCATCGGCGATTGGAACCCTAAGACTGAACATATCGGAGCTTTCAACCGCTAGCTTGTCGACGATCGAAAGCTGTACTCACTAATGTGTCGGAACTTCTTGTCTGTACGCTGCCGCAGTGTCAGAGGTTCCAACGACTAATCTTCTCAGCATCGGCGATCGAAAGCTCTGTCTTTTAGCCCGTCGGCACCTTAGACCGGAACGCTGCCGCTGTTTTAGAGGCCTTGTCCGTTGCCTTACCGCCACTACGGAGATGCTTAGCTTTAAACTCGCCGATCCGTAGTCCTTAGTTCTTCCGATCGTCGATGATTTTCTATTGTCGCGGAACCCGTAGTCAGTCTGTCTTCCGCCGTTGCGGCTCCTTAGTGAACTATTGTGCCGATGGTTAGTGTTTTCAAACTCGTCGATCCGTAATCATTAGTTCTTTTGATCGCCGATGTTTTTCTATTGTGGCGGAACCCGTAGTCAGTCTGTCTTCCGCCGTTGTGGCTCCTTAGTGAACTATTGTGCCGATGGTTAGTGTTTTCAAACTCGTCGATCCATAGTCCTTAGTTCTTTCGATTGTCGATGATTTTCTATTGTGGCGGAACCCGTAGTTAGTCTGTCTTCCGTCGTTGCGGCTCCTCAATGAACTATTGTGCTGATGGTTAGTGTTTTCAAACTCACTGATCCGTAGTCCTTAGTTCTTCCGATCGCCGATGATTTTTTATTGTGGTGGAACCCGTAGTCAGTCTGTCTCCCGCCGTTGCGGCTCCTTAGTGAACTATCTTGCCGACGGTTAGTGTTTTCAAGTTTCGACGCTTTATTAAGCAGTGGTTCCAATTTCCGATACGTGACTTCGGCAGCATTTAGTGCTTTATATCGTCGACATTGCGGAACCTTTCAGCTTTGCATCGCTGATACGTAGTCCTTAGAACCTTTGATCACCGAAGTTTTCATCTGATTGCGGAAGCCGCAGTCTGTATGTCTGTTAGTGGCTAATGAGATGTTCTGATCCTTGCCCAAGCCACTGAAAGCTACAACTTGTGAAATTTTCATAAAAAACAGAGGCTTTCAAACTGTCAGTGATATTCATATCCCTCATTGCGTGAATTAGATTCTTCATACTATCGAAATAAATTATTTTGGGAGATAACATCTGGTTCCTACTTGGGGATGGGAACCTCCCAGTGAGGTTTCAAGAACCCCAGACCAAAATGCATTTCCCTAAATGCAACTAAGTAACTTAACACTATCCTTTATTGTTCCATTGGGCATGGAGTTTATTCTGAAAGCAAAACAACCTACTATCTACTAATTTACAATCATAAGGCCTCAGAGCTTCAAATAAAATAGAGCTTCAAGAACCGCCCATTTATTGGGCCATCAAATACCTCTTCACCTTCCGGACTCTGCAATTTGAAGGTGTTATTCTAATGTACCTGGGCTATCACAAAAGGGCAAATCCACAAAGAGTCGAATTTTTCATGTTTCCCCTTGTCCTGTCTGACAGCATCCCACTTGAGGACCCAATCTTCGACCTGGAAGTTGTCTGCCTTTGCTCTTTTGTCAAACATGCCCTTTATCCTCTGTTGACAAGCTTCTGATTTTCCTACAACTTGCTCCCTTATTTGCTGTAATTCTACCAAATCCATCATCTTTCTTACCATATCATTTGGTTCATTCTCCTCTTCCTGAAAGAACTTTGCCACTGGAAGGATGAGCTGGATAGGAAAGATGGCCTCAGTGCCATAAACTATTTTGAATGGAGAAGTCCCTATGGATCTTTTGTCTGTTACCCTATCATCCCACAAAGCAAACTTAAGCTTTGAATCCCAGCTTTTCTGATTTGTCTCTAGCAGTTTCCTGATGATTCTGATTAAGCTTTTGTTGGATGACTCAGCTAGGCCATTGCCTTGTAGGTAATAGGATGTGGAGTGCACTAGTTGAATACCCATTGATTCACACATTTTAACTAATGCCCCAGCCTTAAAAGCTGGTGCATTATCAGTTATTAACCTTACTGGGCAACCAAACCTGCTGAAGATGTTCTCATATAAAAATCCCATGATGACTTGATGAGTGGCATTTCTGGTGGGTACTGCTTCTATCCATTTGGTAAAGTAGTCAGTGGCTACTAAGATCCATTTATGCTGTCCACTAGAAGATGGATTTATTTCACTTATGAAATCTAGACCCCATTGCTGGAAAGGCCCATTCACTGTAACAGGCCTAAGGGGCAAGGATTTGAGCTGTTGCTTCCCTATAAATCGTTGACATTGGTCACAGGCGCTTACAAAAGTGCATACATTAGCAAAGAGGACTGGCCAATAGTATCCTGCTCTTAAGATCTTGTGGGTTGTGGTTTTCCAGTAGTGGTGGCCTCCACATGTACTGGAATGAAAGTGACGCATGACCTGCTTTGCTTCCTCTTTATCTAGACACCTTAACAAAATTCTAGACTGATCCCTCCAGTACAACAGTTTGTCAATTATGCAAAACTTAACAGATTTCAACTTGAGAGCTCGTGCTTGGTTAGGAGTGAGATCAGGGGAAACTTCTAATTTTAGCAAAAATTGAATGATACCTGAGTACCACTCACCTGAAGATATGTTCTCAGCTACTGATGGACTGTTATTCTGATCTTGATTTACCTCTGTTTCAGCTGCTACCATAGTCTGCACCTTTGCTGATCTGACACATGTGAAATTTATTCCCATCAGTTCATAGTTTTCTTTGGCCATGAGTTTGGCCAGACCTAATCCCTTTACCAGCTTGGTGGGTTTCACCTCTACATCAAACTCAATGAGTTTGGCAATCCACTTAGCTCTCTTCCCATCAATGTCAGAGTGAGGCAAAACATCCTTCATAGCAGCTAAATGGACATATGCAATGACCTTTCCTGGAGAATGTAGATTCTGAAAGTCTTCAAAGATTTTATGAGAGCATAAGCTTGTTTCTCAATTGGGTCATACTTTAGCTCAGCATCTTTCAGGGTTCTGCTGAAGAAAGCAATTGGATGATCAAGACCTTCATCATTCTTTTGTAATAGTACAGCTGCCATTGTGTCATAAGATGCAAAAGAGAAAATGTAAAAACCCTTGGTGTAGTCGGGACTAATCAGGGTTGGGGCCCCCATGATGGCTTTCTTAATGTCTTTGAAAGAGTTTCTTCCCTGGTCAGTCCATTTTATTTCTGCATCCCTTTTTAGCATGACTGTTATGTGCTTTACTAGCTCGGAGAAATTAGGAATGAATCTCTTGACAAAGTTTATCTTGCCTAAAAAGGACTGAATGTCTCTTTTTGACCTTGGTATTGACAGCTGCTGAATTGCTTCCACCCTTACCGGATCGATCTTTACACCTTCAGCTGAGACTATGTGGCCTAGGAGCTTTCCTTCCTTGAGTGCAAACTGGGACTTCTTGGGGTTCAGTGATATTCCATACCTTCTGCACTTCAGAAATACCTTCCTTAAATGCTGCAAGTGGTCATGATGGCTGTGAGAGTAAACTGTTAAGTCATCCAAATATATTAGCACAAATTTATCTTTTAGCCCTACAAAAGCTAGGTCCATGGCTCTCTGAAAAGTAGCCCCAACATTCATTAGCCCAAATGACATTTTAGCATACATGAAGGTGCCCCAGGGGGTGGTAAAGGCAGTCTTCTCTTGGTCATCAGGGTGCACAACAACTTGGTTGTATCCAGAGAAGCCATCAAGGAAGGACATAACTCTATCCCTTGAGACTTTCTGCAATAGGTGTTCCATCTTGGGCAGTGGATAGTTGTCCTTCTTGGAACACTTGTTCAGGTTTCTAAAATCCACACACAACTTGATTTCTCCATTTTTCTTTCTTACCACTACCAGGTTTGCAATCCACTTGGAATATCTGAGGGGAACTATGATCTTGGCTTTAAGGAGCTTGTGGATCTCTTTTTCAATCCCTGGTAATAGGAGAGGGCTGATGGGTCTTAGCTTTTGTTTGAAAGGAATGGTGTCTTTCTCCAAAGGAATTCTGTGCTGGATGATATTGGTGTCATAAGTTTTTAGGTCACTATACTCCCAGGCAAAAACATCAGCAAACTCTTTTATCAAGCTGCAAAATTCAGACTTCTGATCAGCATTCAAACCCGTGGAAAGATTTATCAGTTTAGGACGCCTTTGGCTGCCTATGTTTTGCTCTTGGATAGTAGGGTCTAGCTCCTTTTTGGCAGGCTTGAGAGAGATGCCATTGTGATCAAACGGTTCTTCTAGTGGTACTAGACCTTGGGGTATGTAGCTGCTGGGTAATTGGACAATATTCTGCTCAGTCACTTTATTTTTTAACTTGAGCTTTTTGGATTCCTCCATGTTAAGGTTTCCTGGTCTATGTGTATGTCAGAGAATTCATCTACTAACTGAAGGAATTTACTAAGTTCCTCATCATTCTCAAACACCCTCCAAAATTTTACATTGTCTGGCAGAGAGGGTCTGTACTTGACCTGAACATCATAGCTAAGCTTAGGGGGTAAAGGAGGAACAAACAGACTTGCAGAGACGGCCAGAGAATCAACTAGGTGATTCAAAGCCCTATGAATATATGACAGTTCAAAAAACATAAAGGAGTCTCTGAGTTTCCATACCTCGTCTTTGTAGGCCTTCAATCTGATATTTTTTGTCTGAAAAGCATTGTTGACCTGCCGTATGATGAGGTCTGCATCTCCAAAAATCTTCACGCACATGATCCCCATCTCCTTGGCAGCTTTAACTCCTAGCAACAAGGCTTCATATTCTGCTACGTTGTTAGTGGTTTTGAAATCAAGCTTATAAGATAAGTGAATGTTTTCTTTAGATGGGGAGATCAATACTACACCCGCGTCTGCTGAGATTTGAGCGCTAGCCCCATCGAAATACATGGTCCAGATCGCTGTTGTTACTTCTTCGGGCTGCTGACGGGTGGGCTTAGAGAGCTGAACTGATGTTTGCTGATTATCATCTATTTGCAAAATGCAAGACCCAAAATCAGTGTCCACTGCGTAGATGGGGTGATTCACTGAGTGGCTCTCCTTGCTTATAATGTATGCTAGCTGATTTTCCCTGTACAACCTCTTAGTCTCTCCTCCAAACATGGGAATGGTGGCATATGTGAGATCCATCTGAAAGGTGCCGCCTAGTCTTTTGCTCCATGACCGAGACAACAAGAGACCGAATTTTGGAGGAATATCAGCCACTACAATGTCCATCATTATGCTTTTCGAAGGTAGTTGCGTTAAGTTTACAGCAAGGTCTTTGATAAGGCCCAAGCACTTGACCTTCCTGGAGTCAAAGGAAAATAAATCATGGTAGGGCTTGGTGATGCTGAGGCCAATCTCATCCATCACAGCCTTTGGCATTAGGTTATGAGAGGCTCCTGAATCCAACAGATAGTTATGGAGGATTTTATCATGGATGTTCAAGGATATATAGAATGGTGGGTAGGAGTCCTTTAGGTCTTCGATCATGGGGCCCAGGGTTACAACACGCTTGTCATCTTGCAGGTTCACAAAGTCAGTGTCAATGTGCACCTTGGGCTGAAGGGAATTCAGAATGGAGGTTTTGAATGCATCATTCTTCATTAGCTCAATTAAAGGGAAAGAGATTTTCAATTTTTGAATTTCAGACTCGAGGTTGAAGGAATAATGCAGCCTTTCTGGAAACTTTACCTCATGAGCTGTAGGTTTGAGTTGGACTTGATCAGGTGTGGCTGAAGGTGCTAATTTATGCAATGCTTTGGATGGGACAACCACTTTCTTTGGTAAAACAACAACCTTTCTAGCTGGTGCAGCAGGCTACTTGACAGGTACAACGTTCTTCTTAAGGGGAGCAACCAGCCTAGACCTCAGTTTGTAACCTCTCTAACCATTAGCCTGATAGACAGCCTCGTCAGTGATCTGTTCATCAATCAGGGCTTCCTCATATTCTGCCTGTGTTAGAAAAGAATAGTCC